>SCHK01043712.1:0-16281 GCA_004124795.1 Poropuntius huangchuchieni
GACTCCTAACTTTAATAAAGAATATCTCGTTGGATTTGAGATTTTTAGGTCTTTGCAACTTTACAGATCTTCTTTATGCACCAAGAGCTTGTAACACTCCAAAGAGAAAGGAAAACTTGAAATCTCATTCTAGCACCCCTTTAAATTTCTTTTAAAAAATAAACAAAAAAAAAAATCTCTGTATTCTATATGTTTGGCATAAAAATAAAATAGAATAAAATGGAATAGCTATACAGTATGCCAAAAATAGAAATGGGGCATCTGTTTACTGAAGTTAGTAAATGAAACAGGTGCTTGCAAAGTAGACAGCTAAGTTTATCATAATGAAGCAGTTCAGTTGTAGCCAAGTGTCCGGTTTAGAAAGTGTGTCAAAATTGCTCCCTATTCCGTATATAGTGCATCCAAGGGAATCGGAATCGCAACTCAGTGAAAGTGTGAGAGATCTGGAACAGCCAAACCGCACATGCTGGTGATTTCCATAGGACTGGCGGCACTCATTATTAACTAGAGCAGTAAAGAGGTAAAGGTGGCCCACTCATACAGGGGTCACCCTGTATCTCCTGCCTCACAGATGTTTACTGGAATCAGCTTCATGACTGTCACTCTTGGCCTGTAAACACAGTGCCAAGGAGTTACAAAGCCACTGCCACAAACTAGAACTGCAAAGCAAGATCTGGCAGCCAAGAGGCTGGTTTTCCCCATAAACCTTCAAGAGCAGCTCAGGTACTGTTATGCAACAATGCTTCCTCTAAGTGTGTCCCACACTGCACCATGGCTGAAACAATGCTTCTTCACCTTACCAGAGGATGAGAATGTAGAAAACAGGCATGGAGAAAATGGATACCAGTCAGCTATTTTTTATGGAACTCAATGAGAAATCAATTGGGACCTTCATCTGAATCTACTGAGAGCCTGTGGAAAACCACCCTGCGCTTCTGGCACGGGCAGAAAGGCCAGAAAAAATCGGTTGAGCAAACAATTCATCAAGCTGACCAGCTGTGGCTCTGATTAAGTAAGCCAAAGCAGACTGTTGCACTAGGTGAGCCACTATGTGGATAGTGTTCAGGGCTTATTTACAAGGAAATTATGCAAAAAAGTGCCTGACAGATGGGACCATCAACTCTGGGAACTCACACAGAGACAGAGAAAGCCCACTGTATTTTTTTCTTCTTCACAGCTTCTGTTTCTTTGCTTCTCTCTTCCTATTTTCTTCTAGGTTGGATAGGCCAGTACAGGAACTCATATTTTTGCAGATATACTGATTTGACCAGAATCAAGAAGAGGCCAACATTGTAAAAAAAAAAAAAAAAAAAAAAAAAATTCATCTTTTAATTTGTCAGACAAATTCTGTTTTAAACTATAACATGTAGAAAAGGTTAACATTACAAAAGTTGACTATGTAATTTAGTATTTAAATTAAAATATTAAAATTGAAATAAAAAAAAAGAACTTGCAGTAATAGAGGTTTCAGCTATAGTCAATGTTTTTGATTATACTCTGTTCTAAAAGTAATAAGTAAAAAGTCAGCATTACCATGATTAGTGTTTATAAAGGTTTATAAGGTTATAAAACTTTCAGTTTCCTTAAACTGATACACAAGTGAGACTAAAGTTCGTTCTAAATCACTATTATTTCACGTTTCATGTTGATTGAAAACTGTTTCATAACCTGATAAATACTATGACTGCATGATTTATGAAGTTTAGTTCGGTTAATGGTTCTTGAAAATCCACAATCATCTGTCAATGTGGAACAGCGTTTACTAAAATACTGAACCAACAGAGCCACAGCAAATTGTTTAAGTTTGTTTGCAGACCAAACTGCATGTGATGAGAAATACTGAAAGTCACAAAATAATACAAAGACAACAAATAGACAACTTGCACAATCCAATTATTTTGTTGTCCTTTGTTGTCAAAGCGTGACCAGTGTAGTCTAATTCTCAAACAAATAATTTCTGAATGAATTACATTAAGCTGACAGAAAATAGCTGATGGTTATCCAAATTCTCCCTGTCTACTCTCAATACTCTCTCTCACATATGTTTTGTATTTTTTTTTGTAATTTTTAAAAAAAAGTTTGCACTTGTTGGAGACCCAGTGGCTCAGTGGAGAGCACTGTGTTTCCTGAGACCCGGGATAGACTCCAGTATCCTTCTGACCCTATGAGAGCGGTTTGGAGCAGAATGAATGTATAGACAGTTTGCAAATGTTTCCTCAAAACTGGTTAATGGATTAAGTGGAACTGGAATCTCCACAATTGTCATCCATATATGTAGGTCTCCCGCTTTGAAATTCTCTCTTTTACTGAGAAAGAACCATGTCATAACACACTCCTCCTACTGCACTCATTCATCTTGCTGTGCCTGAGGCTCTAAAACAAATCAGCAAGAACAATACCAGTCAGAAATAATAAATGGGGGTAGAAAGCTTTGCTGACTTTGTGTCTGAGTGATTTAATTTCCTAAAACACGGGGTAGGGTGGTAAAGACATGGCCTGAGAGCAAAAGAGGATTACGATTTATTCTGGTGGGTTTAGTGGCCTAGGACCTCCCACAAGACCCCAGTCTCCCTCAGTACGGGGTAGTCAATTATGGAATAAATCTCTTTTTCAACTCTGTGTCTTGCCTTTATGTCCTTTCAGCCGTGTTTCTATGGTAAAAAACCCACACCATTCACTATGCCTCTGCTGCATAATTTGCACTACTCTACCCAACTGGCTACCTGTAGACAGCAGTCTGGCAGCATATTGTATGCAGTCAGCCCCTTTTTGAGGATAAGAGTCTTTCAACCACCTCAGCCAATCTGCCTTTAATGCTCAAGAGTTCGAAGGGTAGGCTGTCTCACAGATTTGACATAAATCCCCAAGTAGGTTGGGTGCTGGGATTTATGGGTAGCCCCTGTTTCCTTTGTGACTCTATAAAGGAATATTGTGGATTCAATAAGGGAAAACTTAGTTGACGGCATTTGCAGTTGGAATTTTTTTTTTTTTACTGAAAAGAAAGACTGTAAAAATGAAAAACAGTAAAAATCTGTTTATTGGTTAACTAAGTTATCTTGCCATGCACAGTGAAATTTTTTAAATGGACACATTATATATTTTTTTATATTTTACTGTAAGATACTGATATATCAAAAAGTGTATATTTTTAAATGTGATTGTTGGTACATTTTACTAGTATTTACCATACTTTCAAAACAAAAATTAAAACGTTTTTTTTTCTCTCAGTAAAACACAAGGTACATCAATCAAAATATCAGTATGAATAAACTATAACAGTATCTCAGTGATACTAAAATAACACAGATGTTAACATTTACAGATTGTCCCCCTTCACTTCCATTGTAAGCACCTCACTGTAACCCAGATTTTTAAAGAAAAAGATGTAGAAGCCAAAATATGTATATATTTTTTCATATACATTTCTCATAAATATTTTTTTTCAATATTTTTCAAAATCGATGCTGTCGATTGAGCTAAGACTAAACCTGGGATATTCCTTTAAGATGTGTTCCTGCACATCACCTTAAAGGTTTTATGGCCACTGTCTGGCCGAGGCTGCTGGAGCAAGATTACATTTGCCAATGTGAACGCAGACATCAATGGGCAATTGTCTGGCTTTCATCAGTCACCTACCGCACAAAGCCTTCAAAGTCATCTGATTGTTCCTCTGTCTAATGGCTAAATATCAAATCATCAGTGAGGCTGGGCACATTATCTCCTCTGTGAATGCCCTCATCAGCGGAGCGCTTGTGTTCGGCCCATCTGAGCTCAGGAGGTGTCTTGGGCTGTGTGAGAGTTGATAAGGCTGTGTGGCCATCTGAATGACAGGATGACAAATATTGTCATCATCTTCAAATGAAGTGGCATTAAAGGCGGATGGGAAGGCGTGGAGGGTTTGGACAGCTGCCTGAGCACGGATGAAACGGCGGATGTTTGGAGATGTGTTGTGAGGTTACTTACTGGAGAGAGCCTTCTCGTAGTTCTTTCCCATGGCGATGAAATTCCGCAAACAAGGATTGAACTGTTCCATGATGGTCTGCAAGAGAGGGAAAGATTTGTTTATAAGGCAGAATTGCAACATGTTAAGTGTGCGTGACTTATCGGCAGGCTTAGATAAAATCCTCACACTAAGGATGCACCTTTTGCAACTTTTAAAAAAGCTAAACCAATACAGATAAACCGATAATCGTCATTATGGCCGATAAGCTAATCCTAAAATTCCATACTATTTTGTTTAAATAAAAGTCAAATGAAACACTAACATAAAAAAACATAATTTTTAAATGCTATAAGGTAATTTAGTATGTCAAAAGATCAAGGAAAACGGAATTTCTCAGAAATGTTCTGATGTGTTTGGAACTATTACCCTTTTTAAATGTATTTAAGTCTCTCATGTGCTCACTAAGGCTGCATTGATGTGCTCAAAAATACAGTAAAACACTAATATTGTAAAATATTAGTACAATTTAAAAATGCAATTGATTCCTGTGATGCAAAGCTGAATTTTCAGCAGCCATTATTTCTGTCTTCAGTGTTACATAACCCTTTAGAAATCATTCTAATATGCTGATTTAATGAATAAATGTATTATAAATAAATGTTACATATGTAAATGTTATATGTATATGTATAATATATATGTATAGATAGATAGATATGTAAAATAAATAAATGTGTGAATGTGTGTTAAAATAATAAATACAAAACAGCACAGATCGAAACTAAGTAAATTCATTAATCGACCTTCTAATTTAATAATGCTGTCAGCTACAAATTAGATCATAGCATTCTCTAGCTTTGTTCATAAAAAAATAAAATAAAATAAATAAAACGATTAAAAAAAACGACAAACAATGTCAGCAGATACCACCTGGGGCTGGTTAAAGGCAACTGATAGCATTTATTGCCTGCTAAAAAGACTAGATTATGCATGAATTTCCATGAAGGTTTAGCCTGGTTAGTGCCTTCTAGTTAAGCTAGTTGACCAAGGAGCTCGAGCACAAAACATCTAAAACATAACACAGAGGCGGCAGGGGCTGTGCATCTGTACCCCCAAACATACCAGAGATGCTTCCATTTCCCCTTATGCAAAAACCGTCCACAGCATCATCCCTCGTTCACACTACCCATCATTCCATGTTGTGTTAAACAGAGTGTGATTATTCTTGTGGGAGGGAAGCAGACACTCATTCTGGGGGTGAGCAAAGAGCTTTGACATTTTGTTCAGGCCTTCGAGGCTGTGTTTTAGAGGATGCAAGGAAGTAAAAGAGATAGAAAGTGAGCATATGTTAGGAGTTAATGAACATATTTTGCTCTGAAGTGCTAGTTTATGGGCTTGTTAAACTGCCAGGATGTGTATGCAGTGCGTTTTAAGGAAGGGCTGGAATGTCTGGTGATTCTGAGAGGGCACATATGCAGGGAGGGCAAATTGTCTCGAAGCTCTGTTCCTAGTGCAACCAAAATAAACACTTTACCGCCTCGCCATGCTGTAATCCTTCAGTGATGCTCACTCGAGCGGGCATCTGTCATAGCACCCTGAGCACCATCCACTTTCCCTTCAGGGCTTCCTCCAATTAGAGCAGCCACAGTCTGCCAGGGCCTTAGGGTTAACAAAGGCCTGAAGCTGACAGCACAACACCACCGAACCCTGCTTTCTTCCTCCAAAATTCACCATGAATAACTACATCCCATACAACAGCCTTTAACACCTCACAGGAACCCTGTGACCATCCCTCCATAAACAACTCAAAAAACAGTCCAAATCAAGCTGGTTTTTCACAGTAAACATCACTACTGGCCAATCTCTAACCCTCAATCCCTTTACTCGTACATATTACCATGTCGTAGAATTACTTGATACCATAAACCCTGTTATCATGCAGTGTGTCAGTTTGTTTGTAGCATTAGCATCTAGCTAAATCCATGACCAAGCTAAAATCCAGCACCAATTAACTTTTAGACTCGTATATTTAAAAATGGCTATGGCAGCTTTGTCTGCGCATTCCTCGCCATTTTCTTCAACCAAAAAAAAAAAGCATATTCTCTGAGTAGGCATTTCTTTTATAGGCAAGTGCGTACTTTGCAACAGTTAAAAAGTATAATATAGTATCAATGTATGTAGTATGAAAGTTATCCATAAATAGGCTACTAAATTTGTCTTGTCATTGTCATGTGATGTCAGTTGCATTGTTTCAAAGTGTTTCTCGTATGTGCACTGTTAGTGTACTGTTTTTCCCTCCCTGCTGAAAAAAAACAGTGTATGCTGGTGAGGTATGTTTTGATGCTGGTATGCTGGTTTATGCTTGTTTGGCCCAGCATAAACCAGCAAAAGGACCAGCATAAACCAGCAAAGGAAGAGCATAAACCAGCAAAGGACCAGCATAGACCAGCAAAAACCAACAAAGGACCAGCATAAACCAGCAACAAACCAGCATCAAAACATACCTCACCAGCATACGCTGTTTTTTTCAGCAGGGCTCTTACAATATAGTGGCGAAGTATATGATTTCGGAAGCAACCAAAGTCCCCTTCAAGGATAGTCAGTCTATTATCTGCAATACCTCCTGGCAGCTATTTTTTGAGCATGTTTGAATGGGAAATACCAAAATCTCAAAAAGCTCAGTAACAAATTTACGTCTCATTAATGTGTTTTCTTATACTCAGATAGCATTAAAGCAGTTTATATTTCAATTTACATTAGAGTTGGTCCAGCCAATATGGTGTGCAGTACTAAACAAAAGACTTATAACTGGAAAACTGGAGCATCTAACAGTATCTGCAGAGATTCAGTGACTTCACTTACTGCCAAATGGCTCTTTTATTCGAAAGGTACTGAAGGCACATTTATTCAGTGTGTACTACCAAGTTGAACCCTGAACAACCAAGTTCAATTCTCGGCTTGTGGTCCTTTTCCTTTTCCGATCCTGTCCCACTCTCCAGCTCCCATTTCACTGCCTGTCTAATCTAACTACTTTCTTCTAAAGGCAACAGCAAATCCTTAAATACTACTTGAAGTTCAAAAATGTACAACCTAATGAATCAATAAAGGTAGATGACATACTGTAGTAAGTGGCTAAGCATTAGGTGATTGAAGTGTTAGGAACCAAGCAGCCCTCAACTAAGTAGTTACAAAATAAGCAGTGGCTAGCTTTGTCCCAATTTAAAAAAGACCTCTGGAACAGCTGGTGCTACCCAGGATTGAACATTTTTAAGAGTTTTAGGCAGGATAGATGCTGTTCAATCAGTCAGGATACATAGAGGAGCCAAATACAGGCTGTAACATGCCAACAGACTGAGAAATACCAGGTCAAAACACTCCAGCCTGGACTGGAAGGCATTTTTGGGCGGACTTCATGTAGCAGATTTGGGTCAGGTATTAATAGCCATCAAACTACTTAAGGACTAGTTTGACAAATGTTTCATTCAATATTTCATCAATCCATCAAAAACATCAATGTTTTCCACAATAAATGAAGTCTGAGAGCAAAACGAGCGCTGTTAGTTAGAGAATCTCTGGTAGAGCGACAAGAAGACCTGTTCCCCAGGCTTCGTTGGCTTGACGTCACAGGTCACCTTCCCGCTCCTGCCACACTCTCTGGGCAGCTCTAAAAGTGGGTCTGCACCTGACGAAGAGTAAGATGGAGAGTAGGCAGCAGTGCCTCAGCAAAATGAGTTACCCCAGGAGCTCCATTAGATGGATAGAAAAAAAAGAGACGCACAGCAAGCGAAGGAAATAATACTTATTCATCGATCAAAATATTAGCAAGGGTTTTTGGGCTTCATGTGTCTCAATGCCACTCTGCAGGCTTTGACACAACAGCAGGACAAGGTATGAAATGTTCAGGAACGAGATGATATGTGGAGAGCACACACTGACACTGAGGAGCACAGCTCTCTTTTCTGAAGGATGAAAGGCCCCTCTCCATTTCAAGGGATTTTTCAGAAAATCTTTCTTTACCTACCCTCTGACTCTTTCCCTCTCCTTCCCTATTCCCCCGGAGACACTTTTATAATGCCCTGTCAGCATACCTCATTAAAAAGACCCCGTCAACAACATCCTCATAACATGTGAGGGCAAGAAAGAGAGGAAGAGAGAGATAAGGTACAATGAAGAGAGGTAGAGATGTGAAGAGCTTGGTGCTACATGTGGGTGGTTTACATAACGGTTAGGCGAGACCAGGTCTGGACTCATATGGCAATCGGGTGACGCTGACGTGGGAATGATAGAACAGTAATGAAGTGGGCTCTGTCCAATACCTAGCGAGCTGCCTACCTAGGCGGCATTTTAAGGCATCACATATGAGTTCCCGATGCGAATGCTGTCCCAAAACATAGGAAACAACCTTCTTTTGTCTTCAAAGATGTCTTGTTTTGGCCAAACCTGGAAGCACTGCATCTGTAGCTTTCTCAGAGAAGGCAATCCCAGAATACACTATACCTGCATTAACACGCACCCGAACAATCACTTTCATGCTCAATCGAACTAAAAAACCTTCATGTAAACACCTGAGCTTGCAGACGCACTGAAGTTTTGTTTAAAATACACAAAGGCTACAACCCATGTACACCCATATGTAAATCACATTGCAAAATTTAGGGTTCATATAAACAGAACTTTAAGAACCTAAAATCAGACTGGATATATTCAGACTGATCAACATTATGGCATGTATCTGTTTAGCAAAAAATACATTATGTTTACACTTAGCTTACATTTAGCAACGTTACCGTCAAATACTATTCAAATCAGTAGTGTTCTTCTCATCTGCTTTGTGTCAATGTACCGTATTCCACTTCAGCCATTTATAAGGTGCCATTTCAGGTACAATGATGCCTATGAAGATATCTGTCTATGTAAGCAGCAGACGGTAAGACAGCTCACAGGAGCAGAGCTGTAGCCTGCACTCCAGTGCCTACAAAAATTAGACAGTGCAACTCTCACACAAACACCATTCAGCACTGAAAAACGTGCAATTTTCTGCTAATGTTAGTGTCACGTAAGCTAAGTGTAATTAGCTTGGTGTAATGCTAGCACCTTCAGCTCATGAACTACAAGTGAGGTCAGAGAGAGTGGGCGGGGCTTAGGTGGTTTCTTTTCTAAATTCTGTCAGTGTTGCTAATTTTATCATCCCAGTCCTCGTGTGCTACATCTGCCAGCCTAATTGCGAGAGCTAATTGGAATATGAGGCCAGCATACACTTTGTCTGAAAGCTTGGTTATTCCTGACTCTCTGTAAGGGGGACGTGTGCAACACCTTCACTTTAGTGACAAGGCAAGAAAGCAACAGTAAAAACAGTGAGTGAATATTGAATAAATATGGTTATACTGCAAATGAAGACAATTAAAGTTGATATTAAGGTTTGTATTGTGTATAAGGTGTTAACAAGTTCAACCAAGCAAGTAAACATAGATATTTCCCCACAATGCTAGCAGTGCAACCACTTTTTTAAGCCTGCAAATTTTATAAATAATCAACAGACCACGAATACAGTATTTAGCTGCAACACAAGCTCATTGAAACCAAGTGACACTACCTACATTTTTGTTAAACTATGAAAATATCCCTATTGATACAGTTTACTGCAGTGTTCAGTAAAACACTGAAAACGTTTGTTCCTTTAAAATTATTTTGTGCAGTTCATTGAACAATAATATGTTATGACAAAACCACTTTTACCACAGTGCATGATTTATAAACAAATTTGCATCACATAGGCCTAACCAGCTCGATTTCTGTCTTAGTAAACTTGCTCAGTAGCTCACCTAGTGGTGAGCAAGTTCTGTGAAATTTATGTCACGGGCCATGGCACTTAAAGGGTTACTCCACCCCAAAATGAAAATTTAGTCATTAATCATTTACTCCCCATGTCGTTCTAAACCCATAAAAGCTTCGTTTGTCTTTAAAACACAATTTAAGGTATTTTAGATGAAAACCGGGAGGCATGTGACTTTCCCTTTGACTGCCAAGTAAACTACACTGTCAAGGCCCAGAAAAGTGTTAAAGACATCGTCAAAATAGTCCATCTGCCACCAGTGATTCAATCTGAATGTTATGACGCGACGGGAATATGCAAAGAAAACAAAAATAACGACTTTATTCAACAATTCGTCTACTCTGTGTCACCGTAGTAACATTTTGGAGAGTTATCCGCTGGACGCAAGTTGCGTATGCTGTTCTGTCAGCTGCACCACACGGACACGTTTTCTATATGTATTTACGCTTTGATTTGAACGAAAACAGCATATCCGTGCAGTGCGGCTGATACAGAACAGCGTACGCAGTTTACGTTCAGTGGATACTTTGTTAACATTATTGGTTAGGTTTAGGGTAGGGTTTATTTGTATGTTATTTTGAAATGCCATTTTTACACCATTTGAGCGCTACTCACCAGGAATTTCATTTCCAAATTGCAAACAAGAAACATAAACCGCTGCCACATTCACTTTCATCTCCGCCATCGTCACGTTCTTCCAGTGAGCCTAGGTTGTTCAATTTACTGTAGGTTTAGGTTGAGTCAAAACATCTACAGAAGTTGGCTGTTTGAGCTGCCTTTGAGCCTTATATTTCTGAGGGGATTAAAGAAGACTTAAAGAAAATTGTAACTGCATTTCTGGTAATTAAACTTTGATTGGTACACAAAACGTGTACAATCAAAGAATAGCAATGATGCTTCTTCAAGAAATTTATGAGTAACCACTTTTTGGCTCATTTGATAAAATCCACTGATGAAACATCAATTACTATGAATCCTTGGCTCATCATTTTGTTGCAATATTTCCAAAGAACCTTCCTGTCCTCATTAGTAAATGGAAAAAAATATGAAGCTGCACCCAATGCGTCCAGACTATTTCCAGATTCAATCCTACAACCTTTTGATTACCGATCAAGGCGACCATTGCTCAGCCACCTAGAATTTATGGTGCTATGGGGAACCCAATGTTGACTTTAATACCTGACATTAGCACTGACAGACCAGAAATAAAGTGTTATCAATAAAAGGCTATGGGAAAATGTTACCTAAACACACTCCAAGCAGCGATTAAGAGGAAACAGGGCCGGGAAGAGTGACAAGACATTATTGAAGATGTGAATTATCTTCTTCTTGGGGCCCCGGATCGCGAAGTCTAAGTGTATTTTATGGTTATGACCACCGAATCATGCATTATCCCTTACATAAATCTACTTGGTTTGAAGCAAAATCAGTTTTGGTATCAAAAAGTTATTGAAAACAGACTGAAGATGAGATTGAGTTCGCTAAAGAGCTGTTCACACAGGAAATGTTTCTGCCTTCCATCTGTGCAATTTAAAATGGTAAACTTATTAAATCGTGCTTTACATTAAGGATCATTTTTCTAACACCAAGAATTGTTGGTATGCAACTCTTTAAACACCATCAATGCGTTTCTGTTTTTTTGAGGCTTAATAAATGATTGACACTACAAATGTTCAGAGCCCAACAACAGCTGGCCTTGCGCTTGACAACATGCTGGCAGTGCTAATCTAATGCGGCAGAGGTCTGTGCATGGGCCCTCGGCAGACGGAGCACATGTTGTGTGCAATCAGAGAGGAATGTGTGGAGTATAGCGACTGTATCAGTCTAATGACTTGCGTACTGTTCCTCCCCCCTCCATCAGACCCCTGTCTTAATCACATCAAGGGGCCAAAAAGAGCAGGATCATCTCTTTCTCTCTCCCTCTGTGTTTCTGGGCAGGCTGCATTCAGGCTTATTTTCAATATGCAGTACAAATCTCATCTCAGTTTCGATCCCTAATTCAGGCTCAACAATGGCAAATCCTCCTAAACACAAGCCTGCCAATGTGGTTCCCAACTGGATTTACTTCACCATCAAGTTTGTATATTGGAAATCAAGCAGCGACCAAACAGACATTCTGAAAAACAAACATTAATAATACCATGAACTGCACAGGCCCAACAATATGTTAAATTAATAATCACCAAGAAAATCAATTAATAAGTGCTCTATTAAGTTTTAAAACCATACCTACACATAACTACTAACAAAATCAAATCAAATTTGCTGACTGATGCACTGAGAAGAGATCCAGGCAGATGAAGTCTTTCCGAATAATTATATTTTATTAAAATCAATTATCATACGTGATTTTAAGTGATAATGATTACAGATGATTAAATGTAAAATATGAAAATTCAAAGAAAAGATTAAAATAGGATACAATATCCAAACTAAATATATTCTGCTAAAAATCTAAGAGAACAAGTTAAAAATCTGAGTATAATAATCTTCAAGAGCAAAGGAGATGAAGATCTTCAGAGCATGCAAAGAAAGAAGAGTGAAGAAGCCAATTTGTGGATCAATATATACACTAGAGACTTACATTCTCTTACAGCATCATGGAATGTTTTTTGTATTTGATCGACAAATGTCAAACAGTTTTTATCCATTAAGTTATTTATACATGTTGTGAAATATTTCCCTACCTAAGGTGAATTTAGTTCAGGACTAGGCCATGTTGACATGATCTATGAAATGCAGTAGGTAGAAGTAAGACAAAAATAGAGACAATATTTTTTGCAGAGAATAAGTTTCCAATATCCTGTCCGAACATCATAACAAAATGTAGTAATACAGTAATATGAATATAATGTAATAAAACTATAAAAGAACAAGTCTGAGATCTTTTATCAAACCTGAGAACTCCACACTGCAAGTGCAACGCTGTACCAGGTGGGCTACCGAGCAAGTTTACTGCATCATAAAAGCCATACATATGGGACTTATGTCCATATGATACAGGCAGTTTGGTACCACACTTGCTTGCTAGCCCTTTGTAGCTGGTGCTAAGGAGAGGTATGCATGCTAAAGAGCATTTTATTGACTAAAATGTGTGCAAAATGAGCCCTAAAGGTTTTCAGGTTAGACACTAGCATACAGATAGCATCAAAGTTCAGTCACAAAACACTAAAAATGATAATTTTGGAAATGCATAAACAACAGCAGAAGTGTGATTTACGGGTGTAACACATGGAACAAACACTGGGCCAATTACTCATTAGCTAAGCAAAATGAATGTGTGACAAAACACTGCATCAAAACAGACCTGTGACCCATTTTGGGTCATGACCCCACCAGTAACTGTAATAATACAAGCACTGCAAGTTTATCTGCAAGTTATCCTTTAAAAAGACCCAATGGAGATCTATTTGTCATAGTTAAAAAATGCACATCAGCCTATTTAATGAGTGAAGAAGACACCAAATGAGAGTGTGTGCAAAGCACTAATCAATCATCGCTAGTTAAAGAGCAACCAAAGAAAGTCCATACAAGCTTCTCTCGCTGTCTTGTGCTCAAACTAGGCTTGAACTTTCTTACGAAACATGCTAAACCCTCGAGTGGCTGAAGGATCCTTAAAGATCCTCCCATTATGTTTAGGAATTCCCAGAATGCACTTCATGAGAAGCACCACTGGTCTGGCCACACTACAGAGCTACTGGAGTCAAGCCAAGGCCAGTATTTAGACAAACATGAGATAACAAGAAACTTTAATTCTGCATTATATTCAATGTATAACAAAGGTCTGACAATCTGAGCAATTGGAATAGATGGAAAAACAAGATTTCTTTCACTACAGATTAAAAGTAACTGTATCAAACCACAGCGGCCTTCCTTGTACAGCTGTTAGGCACGATGCAAAGCATGTGATAACACTATAAAAGACAACCTTGAGTGGCTTCACAATTTAAACAATTTGCACAGAATGATGATAGAAGATGGCATCAAATACTTTGGATTTCTTAACTTTTTTTGTGACTGTCCATTAAAACTGCTCCTTTTCAAATACTACCACATCTCAAGTTAAGTATTTTGTTTGAGCTCATTTTGTGTTCTTTCTGTATTATTTATATACTATTATGTATGTTGAGTGGTCCAGCAGTGCTTCAACAGCGATGATATTAGCCCAATACAGCTTTACACTTAGTCTACTGAGACTTTACCTTGTTTGTTGGTGGCATTTCAGACAGTGTGTGGTTTTAGTTTAGGTCGAAGCGTCATGTTTTCTCTTGCTCAGTGGTCACAGCACTAATGCTTGTGTACCTAAATTATAACCCCTTCAAACAGGCTCATCCAATCAGAATTTAGAGTTGGAATGAGACAAAGAACAAATCCTGCATGACTAATACAGTGAATGTAACGTTATGTAATAAGAGAGAAAGAAAGCCTGTTATGGCAGACTAAAACAAACAGCTTGGGCGATCGATACTGTGCCATTGGCTGAGAGAACTGTGTATCTAGATTCAATTAGCCCAATTAAAAGAAGCAGGTCTGAGAGAGGCAGAGGCATCTGAGCTGGACAGATGTGTCTTTGCTTCAGAACGTAGGTGAAGTTGTTAAGACCGCGCTTTCAACACATAACCTCCTGACCCTGTGACAACACTTCATATTCCTGCAGCTCACTGACGGTTTCCATGGAAACATCTGCGAGTGTGTCTTCCTCTGCAGGTTACATGCTGATTGATTTATTTTTGAGAACTTAATTAGGAGCGGACTCTGTGTTCCCTGATCATTAAACTACTCCATTCAATACGTCGCATACCTTCAGCAAAACAGTCTGGAGATTCTACCACATTAACTGCTTTTATGTTCTAAAAAATCCCATTAAACATCACTGGATTGAAAAACACAAGGGGTTACAGAAATTTTGATGATTATTACTTATTTATCTTTTTACAGAATACATACAGTACCACAATGACACATGAGTTTTTTAGTGCTGGATGACAAATGTATGATGAATATTTTGTATCTGTTGCAAAAGAGGTTTGAATAAGATTTGAAAAAATATGACTTCATGTTTTGTTTTCTGCTGTTAAGACTTTCAAAAACTCATCTGGAATATCTTCCCTCTAAAAAAAAATGCTGGCTTAAAAACAACCCTACTTGGGTTATTTGGCAACCCAGCGCTTGGTAAATATTGGACAGAACAAATGCCATTTTATTTCAACCCAGTTGGTTGGCTTAATATTTTGTTGTTTTATTTATGTCAACTATTGTTTAAAAATCACTACGTTGCTGCCTTAAAATGGGCTGGAAATTAAAAATCACACACATAATTACAAGAGGCAACAGCAATAATCAAAAGATGAATATTTAAAACACATGGACAAAATGCAAGACAAACTGAATTTATTTGAGTAAATATATCATAAAACTATTTATATCCAAAAGGTGAACATGAAACATAATTGCGTTTACACACTTCACACCAACAGTGTCCTCTTCCCCTCAACCTTCCGAAACAGGAAGACAACCTCCACTTTCATCCGCACAAAACAAGAGCAGATTGTCCTCAAGAGATTCCTTCTTGAGTTCCCGAGGTTAAAGTTGACCTCTTCAGAGAGATCTAATACAGTTTGCCCCATTTGTCACAGCAGGACTGATCCCTGTGACCTAGACATAATGAAAACGTGTTCCTATAGGAAAAGAGTCATTTGAGGGCCATTCGCTCCATTACGGTCAAGCAATAAAAAGGTTAGAAATAAATGTAGCATTACTCCGTGCTAATCCCATTTTGTATGCCTACGTGCATCTAACCATCCGTTGGTAAATTAGTGCTGGAATCAAAAGCAGAGGAGGTTCCTTTCGGCCGACTCCGTGACCTGCCGCCCGCACCTCCTCCTGAATAATTACAGGCCCACATCTCCACACAGCAATTACAGACCATCTCCACAAGGATCGGGAAGCTCTCTTTCTCTTTCTCACCCACACTCCTCCTCCCAAATCTTGCTCCCACATTCATCTGTTCTTTCAAAGGCCAGTCTTGAGATCTCATTCTCTTCTCAATTTAGATAGATATAGACACTAAGCCATTCTGACCTTTCCAAAAATCATTTTTATAGAACTTTCTACATGTTTGGAACTTTCTTCAACTATGGGAACTTTTATGACCTGGGGGTTAATTTTATTTAAACTAAAACCGTTCCTTTTTTTTGTAGTGTCTCAATCACTTCATTTTGATATTTTTGAAATGTACAGTATGTGCAATGTACAGTATTACTTAAAAGCTTAGGGTCAGAAATATATATATATATATATATATATATATTTGTTTGTTTGTTTTGAAAGAAGTCTCTTACAAGGGCTGCATTTATTTGATCAAAAAATACAGTAAAACCAGTAATACACTGCAGTTTTAAAGAAGTGTTTTCGATATTAATAACTTAATCCTGTGATGAATTTTCTAAATTTTCAGCATTGCTTCACAGTGTTTCCCACAGACTTGAAATGTATTTGTGGCGGC
>SCHK01043736.1:0-13634 GCA_004124795.1 Poropuntius huangchuchieni
GGGTTAAATACAACCCAGCCCTGGGTAAAGTATGGACAGAACCAGCAATTGGGTTAATATCCAGAAGGTTGGGTTAAACATTTAACCCNCCAATTCTGTCCATACTTTACCCAGGGCTGGGTTGTATTTAACCCAGCATTTTTTAGAATGTACTAATAAAAACTTATACAGTAATAACTATTGTTGCAAGAATAATAAACGAATAAAAAAAATATTCACCCCTAACCTATAGTAAAGAAATAAAAAAAGTTGATGCAATAAACAATGTCCATCCCCATAAAACAGAAAACATCTTTCACAGACATCTACATGTCTGTGTCTTTTGAAGTTTATATGCAGTTTGAGTTGCATTTGTAGGTGTTAATATTGCATAATTCTTAACACCCTAGCCAAACTTCTCTAATGTTCAAACCCTGGTTACCGCCATGCACGCAACACAGAATACCATCACAAATCAATTAATTAGAATGAAGTAACTCATGTCTGGTGACAAAAAAAAAAAAAAAACTTTTTTGTGACACCACAGATGTCAAAAAAGGCTTTCTAAAGTTAATACAAATCAGCTAATACAAACAAAAAAGGAAACTATATATTTTTTCTTCGCAGAAATTCTACATTATTAAAGGACACATTTCAGAATTCCAACACTTATCTACACAAACCATCTGCTATGCTACACATCTAACTACAGCAAAATCGCTTACCTGATGTCTTGGTCAGTACTGTTCTTCTCTCTAAAAATCACCCCTTTACCCTTATTTTAGGTTGGACACATTTGACTTTCAAAACGCTTGATTTTCTCTCAGATTTGCATAGGATCCTGGCTATGCCAGACCCTTCAGTACATATACTTCATTTGGTAAAATGTTGTTTACAATGCAAAATTCTGCTGTTCAATTCCCTCTAATAAAATGGCATACAGCTTATCCAAGAGATTTGCAAAAGCATTTTAAAAAACATGCACTGTTATAATTGCAGTATTTAGTCCAAAAACACAGCCAAATGTGGTAATGCTGATGAAAACAAGACAGTAAAGTATCCTACATTACAGCACAAGTTCACTCACATGTGATGCTAACAATTCACATTTATGACAAACATATGCCTTGAATAAAACATAAACCCATATGGATAGGGTGAGATAAAGTGAAATACTTCAAACACAGAATATGAATTTGAAAATAATTTATTGAAAACAGCTGAATTTGTAAACCGGCACAAGTGAACCAAAATTACAAGCAAAACCATATTTATGATTGAATAACATTCAAACTGTTGCATGTTTATGTCTATAGGTGTCTGTGACTAAAAGGCTACAACCCCTGATTTACCTAAATGACATCACAGAATGGAAGTGAGGGTGAGCGGAAAAAACGTCAACCAACAGAAGTAACCACACCCATAATGCACCAGAATCAAGCCAAATAGGCTTGAAGGTGTCTATGGTGATATTAAAAAGAGCACTGTAATCTTGTGACATAAGCTTGTATTCTGCTACAATAATATCACTTTAGTTGCCTTCACTTGCATTAAATGAGACATTCAGATTTTGATAGGCTATTCAGATTTGGTTTGTGCAATAATAGTATGTGAACCCAATATGATATATAACTAATAATATGTAGTTTTATTGTGTTTTCAGAAGATCCATATATTTTTAAATGAGAATATTGATTTATATTACGCACCTAAAAACAATGAGTAGCTTTTCTAGAAGTAAGCAATTCGATTCATTTTACCAAGAACCATGATTAAACATTTGTAATATGATTTATTTGTGCAGTTACTAAATTTTGGCAAGAAGGACAGACCTTTGGGTAAGTAATGCTAAAATGATCATATAGTGCATTAAAGGTCATATCATTAAAGTATTTGCCCTGTTTGTAGCAGATGGGCCTAAGCTTGGTGCAACAGGACACGCTCTTCCAGGAAAACTCCTTGTCGGTGTCTTGGGACACAGCAGCGCACAAAGCTTTCCAAGGCTTATCTGGATGCCCATCGGCCCACTTCGTGTAGCTCACGCTGTATTCGCTGTCATTGTCTTTCAGCCAGTACCACTCTGATGTGAAGAGACCGCGTCGCAGACCGATCCAGAGGTACCCGTGGCTTCCGTTGTTTTGCAGAAAGTTGGTCATCTCTTTTTGGGCCATTTCACTGCTTGGTGTGCTCAGCTGGTAAGATGTATTTAGGCAGTAATGATGGGACTGGGGCCATGTCATGACATCAGTAGTGGTCTTAAATTGAGAAGAATCTGCTACACAGCCATCACGATCTATGAGCACAGTACACAAACATATATTAACACATATACAGTATGCACTGTAAATTTTGATTTGACTTTGAGTAGGATGATGTAATTAGTCAGCAAATTTAAAAATGAATTCAAAAGTTATTCTTAGTCTTGCATGAATTATCTGTGTATGTTACTCCAAAGATAATTTGTGATATACATTCATAAGAAATTTTTTTTTCATTTTTTTTTTTATTAAAATGCATTTTCTGAGCTATTCATTTCCATTAAAAATAAAGTGGACACTGATTTTTACTGTCAAGCTCTAAAAATGACAAAATTATTTGTTTACACTACTGTTCAAAAGTTTTCATATTTTTGAAAGAAGTTACTTCTGCACACCGAGGTTGCATTTACAATATTTGATCAAAACAGTATACACAGTAATATTGTAATATTAATAGTACTTACTAATATTTTTACTTAAAATGACTGTTTTCTAATTTAATGTATTTTAAAATGTCATTTATCTCTGTGATGGCAAAGCTGAATTTTCATGAACCATTATTCCGTTCTTCAGTGTCACATGATCCTTCAGAAATCATTCTGATGCTGATTTGTTGCACACGAAACGTTTCTTATGGAAAACTGTCAATACTGTGATTACATTTTGTTTTTAGAATCCTTTAAAGAATAGAAAATTAAAAAGAACAGCATTTAATTTAAATAGTTTCTTTTTATAACATCTTTGCTGAACAAAAAAAATGATTTCTTTAAAAAAAAAAAAAAAAACATTTTAAACTGTAGTTTATAGCAGTAGCCTATTATTATCATGCATCATAAATAAATAGAATTATATAAAACACATTGCAAATGAATCCAATTTCATGTCATGTGCCATTCAGACATTCAATAATATCCTATTTTTGCCAACCCAATCACAGTTCAATAAATTCCTGATTTCTTAAACCAAATAAAATGGAATCCTTCTAAAAATGGGAGTACAGTAAGTTAAATTTGATGTTGACTTTAACTTGGATTTTAAAAAATATCATTTTACCTGGTTCATCGTTTAAAACAATAGCTGGGCTTCCGTAAGGAATTCCACTCTCCATCTTCTTAAAGCTGTACACTCCGATCTTGGAGGTTGGATGCCAGATGACATGCACACCATTAAGCGACACAGATGTGGAAGAGTAGTTTGAACTGGGAATGGGTTTCCAGCCAGTGGATTTCAGTAATTTGCCGTCTATATACACATAGTCCTTACTGACTGTTTCAGCTATGATAACAGCCTCACCTTCTGTCGAGTTCATCTGAACCATGTAACAAGCGGCGAACAATGTTTCTGGTATGAGTTCTAAGACGAGGCCTGGACTGATAAGTCTGACGGACACCTCATTTGATGCAGTGATGAACTGAGATGCACTCTTAAGTTCCGGGAAGGGAATTAGCTCTGAGGAATTGGACTGCTGAGTCTTTATATTCCTACCATTGAGCCTTACTTTCGTTGTGTTAGTTACTTGCAGCCAGGCTGTATTCAGGTTCTTCACTGACGGCACAACAAACGTGTCACCCCACAGCATTTGGGGGAGAACGTGGCTCACCACCATATTGCAATCACATCCGGTAGTTTCCACACACGGGTGGGTTAACAGCACAGCCATGTTGGCATTAGAGCGCAGTTTAATGTCTGAACCGTTAGTTTGGAACTGGTAAAGTTCGTGAGGCCTGAGCGTAACGTTAAATGCTTTTTGACCATCCGCGCTAATACTTCGGACGGTGATTAAGTTCACGGTGTGCTCGGCGTTGATAACGATCAGCCTGAACGAATTGTATCTCCAGTTGTCCGGAGCTAACTGATCTGACATATTGTAAAAGAATGCCATCATCTGGTTGTAATGGATAAATGGGATTGAATACCACTTTCCGAGATTTCTTACAGGTTGCACGACGTTAGACTGCACGCTGTCCCCACGTTTACTGAGCCAAAGCACCACAATCTTTTCAGTGCTGTTGACTTTGACTAAAAGAGGGGAGTTTGTGAACCGATATTGCTCGATGTACTTGGGAAAATGCACAGTTTTAGTCTGCCCAGATTGTAGCTTATCATTATATACGTTTGTGTAGTTGATGCTGATTGAGACGAGGGTGTTGTCGTAGAAAGCAGTGATTTGGAGCGTGTTGGAAGACTCTTGTGGATGGTAGTAGGCAATGTTTTCTGGGAATGCCGTGATGAAGTATTTTCCATGGCTCTCCACTGACAGTCCTGTCCAATCATAAGTATAAAATGAATTATTTTTGTACAGATATAAATATTCTGATATAGCATTTCTATGCACGGTGAGCCTAAGGTTTCAGACACTTTTCTAGTTTCTCCTGCATCACTCTGCACTCTTTCTTCTCAAGAAACTTCAACTCAGATCAATATTTCATGCCCATTGATTTGCTAAGCAGCCTTGTAATAACTTAGAGAATGTGCAGTCACTCAGTTTAACTCAAAACAGGGTGAAGACATAACCATCTTGCAGACTGTCTGAGTGTAATTTGCAGTAAAATACAGAACAATTTGTGTAAGGATCCATAAAACAACAATGAAACCAATGAGACTTATATATCTAGTGATTAAAACAACTTTGTACATATGTTTGTGTGCAGTTGTGAAAGATGATTTTTACCAGAGCAAACCAACGACATGAAGAGAAGATGAAAGAGCATCACGGTCACTCTGTGGTTCTCAGGACAGTTGATTTGAGCAGCTGGTGTTCGACCAAGCTAGAAAATGAGATGGATAAATAAAACAATCTGATACATAAAAACTGGTCTTTTTTGTCTTTTATGGTTCCTTTGCTGGAAAATCTGCCTGATATGATTTGTTGGTCTGGTTTCTTAAGCTGGTCTGGTTTGTTTAGGCTGATTTTCAAATGTTTTCATTGTTGCTTTCCAGAGATTAATAGTTCATAATAATAGCAGAGATAATAATTCTGTCTGAAATTTAAACAGTTATTCAATCCATGTAAACTAAAATACATTAAATAGTTTCATAAAGGATGTATGAAGCTGTGCAGTTCTTATGTTGAAGATATTTCTTCCTGATTCACTCATAATAATATTATTGACTTAACCGATTAATGTCGATGTTACATTTGCAAGTGCTATAAAAATGAACATAGATTAAGAAGTCACAAACATTACCCATGCATAATCGCCAAGTTTATCAAAAACGTTTTGACAGAATCCAAGTCATAGTTAAACATTTTAATTAAAGCTGTTCCTAAATCTGTAATTCCAATACAAAGTCAGACAGAAATTATTCCCATATAGTGCATTTTTCAGCAACAGCAGACAGATCATAAACATACTCATGTAGTTCAGTATTAACATAACATTCTGTTATGTAAAATTGATGACTTACCTGATGCTTCAAGATCACAGGTCTTCAACTCTCTGAGCAAAATAATCTTCTTTTGTGTGTTTTTCCAGCAACTCAGGACCATTTTGCATTCAAAACTCATTTAGTGTCTCCATGCAAGTTTGCATAATGAGCTATTGACATACAGTATGACTATTAGTCATACAGTATAACACATGCTGTATAATCTCACAGCGCAATCACTCAATTCCTCACTCCTCTACACTCATAAAAAAGTACAAAAGCTGTCACATGGGTGGTACCTTTTCAAAAAGGTATCAATATGTACATTTTAGGTACTAGGGTACTTCTAAGTTTAAAGTTACCAAAATGCACAAAATCTTCCGCCCTAGTGACAGTTTTTGCACCTTTTTTTATGATGAGGTATTGCAAGTCACTTTGAATAAAAGCATCTGCTAAATGCATAAATGGAAATAGAAAGGAAATACAGTGCACGCACGAGGTCCGAGGGCTAAAAGTTGGTTTATTTGAATTGGGAAAAAAACTTCCTAGACAATGATATGCAGATTGTTTTAAAGAAATGTTTTAATGTATCCTAAAATCATATATCTCTATTTTAGAAATATAAAGTGCTAATAACAATAATAACGTAATGTTTCTAGATAAACTGTGGAATAAGATCTAGGCTATGTACAGCATTCATGGTTATAATAGCAATATGAATCTACAGGTATTTGTGGCAAAACAATTTCACATCTTACTATATGTGATTTAACATCTTTACTCTTTCTTATTTACCAGCACAAACTACTGTTATTTTCATTTTAACCCTTGTTCTGTGCTGACCAGTCAAAAACCACCAGCATTTAAAATACTGCTAGTAAGCTATATTATCACCAAACTTGAAGTCAGTCTTTTGTCAACTTTTTTTTTCTTTTACTTAGCACAGGTTTTTTGTTTCTTTTTGGAACTGACTGACATTAGGCCTCAATGATCTGAGTTTATGCACCTCACTCTTTGAGTTAAAAAGCATTATTTGGATAATTTTGGCAATATTCACTCAAAACTGAGGTTCATAAGCTCAGATCAATGATCAGTCATTTCCAAAAAAACTTCAAAACCTGTCCTAAGTGAAAGAAAAGAAGTTGATAAAAGGATTTAATTCAAATTAGCATAATATACAGTAGCATATAGCATAAGAAATGTATAAGCAATTATTTGTAGGCCAGTCATTTTTGAAGGAACACACTAGCGGGCGATGTTAATGATGTATAAATGATGTATAAAGCTATAAAGCTATAAATTATAAACTAAATTCTGGCAAGTTGTTTTCTTTAGCCAGTTTTTATTATTCATTTTTATTATTTGGAACATTAGACTTATTATTTTCCTCATTTGATATCTCATCTGAGATCGGAAAGTACAGAGGAAAGTACTGAGCCCTTGTGTAGCAGATGGACTTCAGTGGAGTACAGCAGCTTGTAGATTCCCACTGGAAATCCATGCTTGGGTTTGGGATCACCGAAGCACACATGCCATTCACAGCAACACCTGGTTGCCCGGTTTCCCACCGCGTGTATGACAATTTGTGTGAGCTGTTACCCTTCTGCCGGTACCAGTCTAACGTCAGCAGACTACGACGTACGCCGATCCAGAAATTCTCATTCATGTTCTCATTACTCAGAATGCTGGCCATCTCCGCATCAGCCGCTTTATTGCTGGGACTGAATAGCTCGTCACTTACGAGCAAACAGTTCTGATAGGATTCAGGCCAGGTTTGAGGTGTGACGATGATGTCAAACTTAGAAGGAACCAATGCACAGCCAAAAGGGTCTAAATGCACACAAACACAACACAAATGCTTGAGTAAGTACATAAGAAGTGTACACTCTCAACAATAAAGTTTCCAAAAAGGAATGCCATTGGCATCTGTGGTTCCATGAAGAACCTTTGACATCCATGGAGCCTTTCCATTGCACAAGATTATTTATAGTGGAAAACGTTTCATTATACTATAAAATGTTCTTCACGCCAGAATGATTCTTATGGTATCGCTGTGAAAACCAACTTTTGCAACATATATTTTTAAGAGTGAACCATTTTTTCTTAGTTACTTACAAAAGATTGGTTCTTTATGAAACCATTGATGCCAATGAATCTTTATTTTTAAGAGTGTAGTTGCCAAACTCAAGACAAAAATCCAATTACACTAATGTGTTTTCTTTAGCAGTGGTTTTATAAGCTAACTTTTTGTACAATACTGCCATAAATTGGAATCATTTTTCTCAATTTACTTCTCCAAATTCCAATATCATCATATTTTTGCTTTAATTCCTGAGTAGACACAATAAAACCACACTAGTACACATTTAGGATAGTGTTAACTATGGCAGATTTTAACCAAAACTTTGCTCTTACAACAAGTGCAGATAAGGGCATGTTGTCACATATTTTTTATATTTTATGTATTTTATTAATTACAAGTTCTGTTAGCAAAAACAGTGGTTTTGTTACGTTCTACTTTTTGCTGTTTATGAATTGTTTTACTGTTTAAATTTCACTGAAAAATATTTCATGGTTCTGTTAATGGGTTTGTGATTTGCTATTGAGCCAGCATTCAATGGACTATGAACTTTCTCCTGGAAATATAACAAGGTGTGTGTACAGAAAAACTTTTAGAAATAGTACTGATAACAAGCCCAATTCCCCTTCTTAAAAAAAGAAAATTGTCATGATTTACTCACCCTCATTTCATTCCATGTTCTATATGACTTTCTTTCTTCTTTGGACCATAATGAAAATCTATATTTTATCTACTGTTTTTGTCCAAAACAACACTGGACTGACTTTCATTATATGGACCAAAAAAAGCATTTTTCTAAATATTTGGGGTTTGAAACTAAAATATTTCAAAAGCAGGTTTTTACAGCGAGGCCAACTATTTTGGGTTCCCTAAAAAAAACATTCAAGTGAACTTTTTTTTTTTTTTTAGAACCTTTTACCAAATGGAAATTTTATAAATGGATGTTAAAAGTTCTTTATGGAACCATCAATACCAATATAGAAACTTTTTTAGAAATTTTTTGAATGAACTCCTGATCTCATACACTTGTATTGAAGAATTAAAAAAAAGAAGAATTATTAGTGTTGCCAACATCACTAAACAAAACTTCTTACCTGACTTTTCGCCTAAAGGTATAGCCGGGCCTCCATACACATGTGTGCCCTTCTCAAACACGTACACAGCGATCTTTGTGGATGGATGCCAAATGACGTGCGTGTCATCAAGAGGCACTAACACTGATGAGTACACCGATTTGGGGATGGTGCTCCATGCAGTGGATAAAAGCAAATCACCGTCGATATACACACTATCCCTGTAGTTTGTCTCTGCTATGATTAAGGCCATGGCATCTGTCGAGCTGACAGGCGCTAGGTAGCACACAGAGAACATATATAGGGAGACCGCTTCAATGATGATGCCTGGAGCGATAAGCTGGAGGAAAGCAGGAAAAGATGTGTTGATGAACTGGGATCCAAACTGCAGAGATGGAAGGGACAGGAGTGTTGAGGAATAGGCATCTACAGTACTCAATCCTAGATCCCCACCACTGGCGTTGGTTTTCACTGAGGACGTCACGTGTAGCCAAAAGTTGTTGGTGTTGAGTATTGAGGGTACGACGAACGTGCTATCCTGCAGATTGTTGGGATGAAGTTGCTTCAGCACCATGTTGCATCTGCATTCTTCCATTTCTACGCATGGATGGGTCAGCATCACTGCCACTGTATAAGAAGAATAAACCGCAGTTTCTGTCCCATCGATTTTGAGCTGGAGAGCAGCATAGGGATCGAGTGTGTAGGTCTTGATTTTAGGCAGTTTTCCAATTTCTACATAATTAAACAAATCTTGTGTATTGATAACAACCAGCCTGAAAAAGCTGTATCTCTTGCTGACATTTCTTTCCGACTGATAAAAAGTATTAATCATCTGGCTGTAATTCAGTGAGGGGATGGTATACGAAGTTCCACAATTTTTTTGAGGCTGAACAACACTAGTTTGCACACTTTCACCTTTCTTGCTGATTGATTGCACCACGATGAGGTCCGAGCTGCTGACTCTCACAGTCCGATAAGTAGGACCGAGGCGGTATTCCTCAGCATCCAGTGGCACATTCACAGTTACGGGCTTTCCTGCTGGCAGTGTGTTTGAGTATGTCGATACCTCTGAGACGAAGACCTCCACCTTGGTGTTGTTAAAGAGGGCAGTGATACTGAGAGTATTGACTGGATTACGTGGGTAGTAGAAGGCTATGTTTTCTGGGAATACTGTGAGGAAGTTTAGTCCATAGCTGTTCCATGACTGACCTGTTAAATCATGGATATGGACATCATGTCAACAGAACATGTCTTTTTATTAGTTTATAAGTTTTACTGTTTTACCTTGGCCAATCATTGCCGTGATCAAAAGAATAGTCAACATGATTTCCGTCCTGATTTTAGTCGGTGATCTGAAAAAGAAAAAAATCCAAGTGACCCATGTGTCAGTCGTGTAAAATAATGTTTTATATTTTGCAATATACATTTCTCATTTTACACCACACTGCATGTTTTATAGCTTTTTAAATCAATTTTATATCAGTATATATTTGCTGTAGTGCAAAAGAATGGCTGTACTTAGAAATTAAAAACGAAGGCAACATGTTTTATTGTGATTGTTGTTTTACATTTCCTAAACCTAAACTATCAAGTTGCTGTGACTTTAAATCTGCCATCACAGTGACAATTAAATTTAAAATGTTATTCTAAATTGTATTAACTTAAAAAGTTACCATGCAAATTGTTATTTTTATTTACATGGTTTTAAATGATGCAATTAATCTAACGAAATGTACAAAGCGCTTTGACAGGCCACCACACAACAACAACAAAAAAAAATTCTCATGCCAGCTCACACATATGAACTCACAAGAGTAACTTATCATTTTAAGACAAAAAACTTTCACAACACACACATAAAAAATTAATAAAATTTTAAATGTAAATGTAATGCTTACATTTATTTTGTTATACAGCAGTTTCTTCAGTATTCATTATTATAATTAAGCACTGTCAATAGTATCAACCCATAAACCTATAAACATTCTACTTTAAAATGCTTCATTAATATATACTAGTTATTTTTCTCCCAGGCAGGGTACAGTGTACAATCATAACTTCTTATACAATACTAGCATCATGTAGCTATTTCTGTTTTTATAGTTATTTTCTAAAAAATATTAGTTTTAGTAATGCATCATGTTGTGTACACTAATACGTGTTTTTTAATTTAAAAAAATCACTATTTATTAAAAAAAACATAATTTACACATTCAGCAACACGTTGTCATCCATCATTTGATTTATGACTGTTGTACACCTCTAAAATCTATCTGAGCTTCACATAAAGATATTCTTACCTCATACGCGTATCATAGCCCTTTCACTGAACCAAATCACATCGTGTCGTGTTTCATTTATAGCAAAGGATATTTGTCATTCAAAATGCACGCTCTTTTTACAACTTTGCATAAACTGCCTCAAACTTGCCTCCAAAAAAAAAAAAGAAACTTATAGCATGAAGAAACCATTTTCAAAAGATACTGATAATGAAGAGCAGAGAACTGCAGCAGAGAAATCCGTTTAGTTTATAATTTGTTCTTTAAACATTTAGCCCTAAACCAGTTAGTTTATCCGAACAAGTCAAGGTCAAGGTTCACTAATTTACTCACTTGACTAAATGTGCTAAGTAACGTCATTTTATGTCTTGCAAGTAACTCATGAAATCTGCGTGTTCTTGCAGAGCTGGCGAGAAAAAAAGAAAAATAGTATACCTAACGTATAACACTTAAATCAGGCATGTAACCATCATACACACACCCAGGTGATTCATGCATTTTTTATGTTAGAGATATCATGACAGTCCATGCTTATTATGGTCCTCAAGCCATGGTTTCGCTTACGTCGAAATGACT
This sequence comes from Poropuntius huangchuchieni, assembly GCA_004124795.1. Taxonomy (NCBI): domain Eukaryota; kingdom Metazoa; phylum Chordata; class Actinopteri; order Cypriniformes; family Cyprinidae; genus Poropuntius; species Poropuntius huangchuchieni. The sequence continues at coordinate 11,615 of SCHK01043736.1, forward strand.
AACGTCATATGATTGTAAGTTTCGCTTTCCCAGTTGTTTTATATAATAAGAACGACATCGTATGTATTACGGTAAATGCATTGTGCAGACACTATACAGACTTTCACAACATTCGGTAAGTTCTTTTAACTACTTTAATATTATTTCTACTTAAACATATTACGTTAGAATTACATCATGTCCAAATCAAGAACGATATTTTACATTTGATGGCGGGGTAATTATGAATTTGTTTACGCTGTTGTTGTGGTGTTTGACGAAAGTTTCGTGTCTGTCACTGTGCTGCATATCATTACCGTGACTGACATTATCGAGATAAATCGCAAACATAAAATGTTTTTATATAATGGAAATGATGTGATTAAGCATTTATTATTTTAAATAGTTTATACTAAATATTATTTCATGCATTTTATTAATTGTAATATTTACACATATTAGCTATACAATGTAAATAATAAATTATTACATCCGAATAATTAGAAAACACTTGATTTTTATTTTTACAGCAAGAAAAGACATAATATTGCTAGTTAATGACATAACCATTTTGTCAGCATGGGAGTCAGAGGACTGAAGACATACATTGAAAGAAGCAAAAGAAATGATTTAAGAAGCTGGGCTTTTAGAGACAAACGACTAATAATCGATGGATGTAACTTATACTACACCCTGTACTTTGACTGCAATTTGGATCAGATACATGGAGGAGACTATGATGCCTTTGAAGAAATGATCACACTGTTCTTCAAAAACCTCAGAGACTGTGACATTTACCCTTATGTTGTACTTGATGGCGGCGCTGACCACACTGACAAAAAATGGGACACTCTTATTCAACGAAAACAGGATAAGATAAATGCGGCCTTTGCCCTGTCTGAGGGGAGGAAAGCAAAAGTACTTCCTATTCTCATTAAAGAGGTCTTCAGAGAGCTCCTTCATAAGCTCAAGGTACCGTTGGTTCAGTGTCTTGAAGAGGCTGATTGGGAAATCGCTGCTCTGGCGAATGAATGGTGCTGCCCAGTTTTGTCTAATGACAGTGACTTCTATGTATTCAACCTTGAGGCAGGATTCCTACCAATCACACATTTTCAGTGGGAAAAGGTGAAAGTGGACAGGACAAACAAAAAATTCATCCAGGCCAAACACTTTACAGTAAGAAAATTTTGTGCGACTTTCAATATTAATGCCAACCTTCTACCTGTCTTCGCTTCGATCTTAGGCAATGATTATGTGAAGCTGGAAAATATCAAATACCAGAATTGGGCAGAGTTCTCAGTTCCTGGCACAGATCAACCCCAAATTGATGGGTTACTTAAATGGTTATCCCGATTCCAAGGGCCAAAAGCAGCTGTAAGTGCTTTGCTGAAACGAATAGACGACAAAGAAAAACCCCTCGTCCAAGAAGCACTTTTCAAAGGAATCCAAGAGTACAAGCTCATCTCTGGCTATCTTTCCCAGTTCTTCCAATCAAAGACAATTCCACGGACAGCTTCTACAGGTCCATTGCAAGTTCTGCCTAAATGGACCTTGAAGATCCTACTTGAGGGAAAGATGAGCTCCTCCATTATCGATGCACTTGTACATCACAGGGTTTCCTTGACATCTCAGGTCGAAGATTTCCAACTCCCCTGTAGCAATGAAACCTCTCGTCCCATACGCCAGGTGATTTACGGATTACTGTTCTTGGGAGAACAACAGGCAACAGGTAAACAAGCATTAACCATTAAAACATTCACTGGCACAAGCAAGTGCTACACTGTAAAAACCAACTCAAAATTTTCTAGTGACTGGTAACATCTAAATTTTTCATTTGGCCCAATTTTTGAAAAATGAAGTTCGGCAAAGTGATTATTTTCAACTGTGGCAACAGTCAGTTGACATTGGCCCAATGAGAAATAATACGTTGAGCCAATTGGAAAACCATTAAATCTACCAAACCACGTAATTGGCCCAATTAAATATTTCAAATTGTAGTAAGTACATTTTTTGTTTTACCTAATCTAAAAATTTAAATTGG
>SCHK01043762.1:0-12957 GCA_004124795.1 Poropuntius huangchuchieni
ATGAAAAGTTGCGATTTTCTAGGCCGATATGATTAGGAACTTTAGTACAGAGTATAGTTCCTAATCATATCGGCCTAGAAAATCGCAACTTTTCACTTTGTACACGATGTAACTATTGAAGTTTTAAATAGGAAAAACATTGAAACTCTTTGGTCTTTGGTTTTTTGAACGCGATGCTACTGGTCTAATTGGATTCAATGATCTATGCTAAGCTATGCTAAAAGGGCTATCCCCAGACCCGGAGATCAGCTGAATGGATTCAAAAATGGTAAAACTCAACTTATTAACTCTGGGGGAGTTGGAGAATGAACCTATTTCCAAAAAAAGTGGAGTGTTCCTTTAATGGAAGAAGAATATCTGAGTATCTATACAAAGAGTCACATGGCTATCACAAGTATCTGAGTAGTGACCTGGAAACAGTGCAGAATCATAAATTCCTATTGAACATTTATGTCATAATGTTTCTCTGCTTTTTTTAATCTCACTAAGCTACACCCTGTTTCAATTCCAGCTCAAACGAGAACCATGATGAAACTGCTGTAATAAAAGTAAGAAGTCAATACTGCAGTATTTCATTCACTTCCTGTAAACACTACTTTAAACTTTTTGACCCTGGTTAACATAAGCTTTTTTTGAAACAGCTTTGCATCATCAGCTTTTGAGTAAAGTCCTATTCTTCACCTCTTTCTCCTCAAGATAGCCATCAAGGCCAAGATAAGCAGGTTTAAATGAAGTGCTATTGGCTTAGCTCCCACTCCATTCATTCTGCTGATCTACTGAATACTGATCTTAGACCAGTCTGGAGGGCAATGTTAATCTGAATTTTACAAAGTGTTTTTTTCATTCTGTCAACATTTCATGCCGAAGAAGTGTGTGCATCATGACGATACTTAAATCATTTGAATTAAAACACACTGTTGGGAAACATATAACGAGAAATTTACAGCAAGATGTTATCAGTGCACTAACAATAATTTAAGAAAAAAAAGCTGTTTCAATAACCTAATCAATATCAATAATGTTGGTGCATGAACTGTAAGAGCTGAAGCTGAACACTGAACAAACACCACTAAACACTTTACAAGTGGGATAATTAGCTCACCCAAATGCATCGACAAATTAAATACCATTTTAGTCTAAATGAAAATGACTAGCATTAATTAATATTACATGACAAAATATTGAGTCAATTGTCAAAACACTGACTAAAACAATTGATCAAAAAAAGATCATCAGGTTTTACACAAACGTGTGTAAATTGATTGCTGCTGACAATTCTATTCTATTCTATTCTATTCCACTTATCACCAATTGCTATGAGTTAATATCATTTATAATGGAAAAAACTGTTTTAACAGAAAAAAAAAAAAAAGTAAATCAATTTTAAAAAATGAATTAAAAACTGTCGCAATTGGACTCGTTTGAACTCTATTGTATATTTCTTCATGTAGTTCACCCCCAATCAATGAATCAGACGTGTGAGAGCAGACACTTGCCTTGTGGGGCCACATATTAAACACTCACATATCTCCTACACATGTACGTATGCAAAAAACCAACAAGAGCCAGCACAGATCTTTTAACAGAGAAACAGTAAGGATGACTCATAATTTGAGAACAGAATCTACTTTTTTGTACTCACTACACAATTTCTCCAAATGCTCATCCCTAGTCCTAAGAGCAACTGCAAAGGTCAGAATGTTAATCAAATGCACGCGTAGCATATGGTTTTACCCCAAATACATTCATTTTACTATCCAGTTAACATCAGTGCATAATTAATGAATTGTAATGTATTATAAAAAATTGCACTGAAGTATAATACGCCAGCACACTGTGGCTTTAAGCACTTAAGACACTTAATGATATTTATTCAGCTCTGATGAAAATCTCAGAAGCTAGTGTGAAACACTAATGGGAGATAATATGAGATGATGTGTTTGTCTGGGTCACTAATGAGGCTTAAACATACCCTTCTTTGCCTCGATTATGGATTGCCAGCTCGTCCGCAATGCCCTCCTCTGTTTTAAAGGCATCCCAGTCCATCTTAGACTTCTCCAAAGTGCTCATCTTCTGCTTTTTGGACCCAATGCGATTCAGGATGTTCCCCATGCCCGCTGGCCTCTTCGCACTAGAGGAAGGAAGATCATAAAAAATATTTTGGATCAGGATTTTTTTTTTTTAAATATTAAAATTGGCTGTTCTAACTGAGAGAGGCTAAAAACAAGCTCCGGTGAAGATTTTAAAGTGGAAACAGATCATCTGCAACAAAACAATTTTGTTTAAAATTTCAGGAAGACAGACAAAGGAACAGGGTAACAAATATTTCACCATTTTATTAATAAAAAAAAAAAAAANTAATTTTGTTTAAAATTTCTGGAAGACAGACAAAGGAACAGGGTAACAAATATTTCATCATTTTATTAATAAAAATATAAAATGATGATTCAAAACGGAAGGAGAGGCAATCTTATGCTGGTATGTTTCTCGCAACATGCTGCCGGAACAAAGATGTGTTTTGAACATTACCAAAGTCATCTTGACACTGAGGTTGCGCTTGGCTGCAGTAATGAAATGTTAAACGATCTGTGGAATGAAAGAGCTGAAGAGTCCAGACCAGAGGCCCTCCCTCTTGTATGTGGGTGCCAGAGGGAGGTAGTGGGCTGGGGGTCTGCACAGGGAATGGGGGGCGGCAATAGGACCTTGGGGTGCATTAGAGGGTGCCGGGGTGTCCAAGGACAGACGGTTTCACGCTCAGGCGAGTCATAGGAGAAAGTCTGCCATGAGGAACGAGAAGGAAAATTGTGTGTTCGTGGAAGATGGCACAATTGTTTTCAGAATATGAAATGAATATAAAATATAAATAAACAAACAAAACTGTTTTGGGTAGGAAGGTATTGCAATATCGGTTTAAAAACACAGAGAACAAAACTGCATCGCCTCCTTAAATTTCCCTTAAATAAATCAGTTGTTAACGCTCTGTCTTGCTTCAAGCTGAAGTAAAACGAACGCTATGAACATGTATTACTTGACTGCAGGGTAAAAAGACCTCATTAATTTCTTAATGAACTGCAAGTTGCAGTTTCCTCACTGTGATCGAGTCGATTTAGCAGGACTTGTGTGTTCACATGGTGCATGTGCACACAGAGGAATGAGGCGACCCACAAACAGACACAGACACATGACTAATGTCTAAAGGTCTGACAAAATGCATCTGCCATCTGTGCAAAAACTGTCAACATTATTCAAGGAGGAAAACAGGGAGGTGAAAAATGCAAGATGAAAAAACGGAAACAAGGAAGAATGTTTTAACATCTGCGGGTACTCAATTACACTTTCTTAAATTAAGAATGTTTTCCACATTCTTTAGATATTTTCTTACAATATCTGGTCACATTCATCCATAAGTAAAAGGTAAATATATTATAGATTTTTTTTTTTTTTTTTTAGGTGACATATCATTGGGAAATCTGACTTTTCCAGGTTTTAAGTGCTATAATCAGTTCCCCGGTGCATCTACCAACCAAGCAAATGTAAAAAAGATAGTAACTTTGCTATAGTAAGCCTTTTTCTGCAAGCATCTGTTTGCTTCCACATAAAATAGGCATTTTCAAAATTATATAATAAATGATCTGTGGGGTATTTTGATCTGAAACATTCTGGGGACACCTGAGACTTATACTGCATATTGTAAAAAGGGGCATAATATGTCTCCTATAATGCATTATATTTTTAGGTTTGTCCAAAGTGTTATACTGTATATAAATCAATGGATATAATTTTTTAATGTATTATTTATATATAAATTATTGGATTGTTAGCTGGACAATTTATAACTGCACATGTGTATGTACGCACACCTGCAAACTGAAACATGTCAAATGAAGCCCATGATTACATGCATCTTTGTGCCAGCTGTTTCACTGTAGTGCTGTTCCCACGACAGTCACAGTCTGGCTAGACAACACAGACAAAAATAATGTTGGGGTGCAAAAAAGGCAGCAAAAAGTAAAAATCAATAATGGTAAAATCAATACTGTAATTATATTCCCTCCGTTACGGCTGCATCCACAAACACATTTCATATAAAGAAAGCTCACCTGACTGCTGCACAACTATTAAAGTCACCTTATTAAAGCCACACAGAAAACAACCACAAAGATTTTTAATATGAACAATTTAGTTAGCCTATATGAAATTATTCACAGACAGCATCACGTTGGCCTTTCTATTTAAAAATGAGAATTGAAGAATAATTCATTTAAATATTGTCGAAAAGCAGTATCCCTGCGAACATTGGAATCTTACTGGTTAAAAGTTCTAAAAGAGAATGATTAAAATATAGTCATTATTATGGTTTTCTTTGCACACAAAAAGTATTCTCATAGCTTCAGAAAACTGAGCCACTGATGTCACATGGACTATTTTAATGATGTCCTTACTACCTTTCTGGGCCTTGAACGTGCTAGTTGCATTGCTATCTATGCAGGGTCAGAAAACTCTCGGATTTCATCAAAAAATCTGCGTTCCGATGATGAACTAAGGTCTTACGGGTTTGGAATGACATGAGGGAGAAGGTGAGTAATTAATGACAAATAGACTCACACACACATAAAAAAAAAACTGACTCAATCCAGTTTGTGAAGCGAGACAAGAAACAACAAAAATGAAACGAGGACGATTGTGTTACCTGCAGTTTAACAGCTTAGTCAACAGAACCAATACATACACACAGAGAGAAACAGGAACTGCTTAAACCCATCCTGACAGGGAATCAATATACAATCAGGGCTCAACTGATAGTCAATCCTGTGTGCCATGCGGCAGCGTCGATGTGAGCAGGGAACGTTGGGCTGGGAGCCAGACCACTGTACACAACGCTGGGGCAGAATGCTAAAAGCAAAGCCAAGGTGACTGTATCCTGTCTCATCACCTATAGTGCTTAAACTGAGAGAGATGTATGTATGTGTTACATCACAGGCTAATAAAATACAGCAGACTGGGTTATATGCCAATGCAGGCACCTAAAAAGTCAACCAAACTGGAATGAAAACCTAAAAAGAAACAGGATGTACAGGGTATAACAGTAGCCCAGAAGTCTGTGAATTCAGTTGTTTATTTGCAGTCAGAGTTCTCCCATGACTGAAGTCTTTTTACCATCTCATTTAAAGGCACACAGAGAGTCAACATGTCCCGTCACTCTGTGTAAGGAGAGGAAAAGGCTGGAACATCCTATTCTGACTCCTTTCAAGACAGGAAGTAGATTCCCCCACCTCATTATATCAGTTTATGTCATCGTAAGTTCACAGAGCGGCTCATAAACTCAGCATCGACCCGCAGTTGGTTGACAAGTCTTTCCATCTCCTGTGAGTAATTACAGCCTTTGTGACATCATAAGAGAAGGCACAACAGGGCATCATGGGAGACGGACGCCAGCTAACCCTGAACGCTTCATCTCCATTATCTCAGTAGCCTGCTTGCTCAGACTGATCTAATGGTCTTTTGCCGCCTGAGGCACGGACACTGGCCTAGTTGTAGACCAGCTATTTACGAGAACGTACAGGCATGGGCCTGAGAAACACCGCTTAAACCCAGTGCACACGTCCTCCGTGAGACCCTGTCGCAGCACAACTGACCCACATTCTGTCCGACCGCCGGAAGCTGGAAGAACAGCCAGAGGAGAGACCACGAGGTAACACAAAACACGTCAAATCACAAAACATTCACACATACTTCATATTTCAACAGATAAAGGAAGTTTCTAATGCTCATGTTTTAATCATATACGTGCACTGCAAAATATATACAATAGAAGGAAGAGCTACCAACATGTAAAATACACAGCAAATATATAATTTAGTTAGTGACAAAAACTTCTACAAGCATCACAACACTTGTGAAAAAAAAGGGGTCTGAGGTACATGGAGATCTGTTAGCATTCCCATTCATCATTGATAACTAGAGCAAAAATTCCCAGAATTACATTGTGTGAAATCAGCCATCTTTGGCCATGAGTGAATGAATGTTAAAAGTTTATTTTTGTTTTTTTTGTATTTTAAAAAATGTTTTTGGAAAACGTCTCCTACGCTCACCAAAGCTATATTTACTTGATAAATAATACAGCAAAAACAGGTAATAATGATAAATATTCTTACAAATTAAGATAACTTTTTTCTATTTTAATCGATTTTAAAACAATTTATTCAGCAGTCATTACTCCAGTGTTCAGTGTCACACGATCCTTTAGAAATCATTCTATAAAGCTAATTTGTTGTTGAAGAAGCCTTTTTAAAAAACAGATCAATTTTAAAAATGGTTGTGCTGCTTAATACTTTTGTGGAAATTGACTTTCTTCATAATTATTTTAAATATTTTGTAACATTATAAATGTCTTTACTGTCACTTTGGATTAATTTATTGTGTCCTTGCTGAATTAAAGTATTAAAAATGTCCTACTGACCCCTGACTTTTGAACGTCAGAGTATTTGCTATTTTTATAGCATTATTCTGCAAGAATACATTGTCATTTTTAAATAGCTTTTGCAGCCAGATGGTGCTGTCATGAGCCATGCTAATCATCAAAATCTAGTTGAGTAATTGTCTGGCACCCAACAAGCCAGTTAGTGAGGCTGACTAGTAACGTTATCAAGATTTGTTTCTTAATCATTTTAGCTTTAATATTCCCAGCGGTAGTGCTGCTGCACTTATGAATTTAGAAACAGGGTTTCAGGGTCAGGGTTGTTTGAACTGCTAACAGAAAACTAAACCAGTCTCAGAGAAGTTGTGTTTCTAATTCTAAATTTGTTTGTGAAGACTATGATAGCTTTGTGTATTATGAAATTATAGTTATTGAGGTATTTATTGTGTAGAAATTGTTAGTTACCCTAAAGACACTGCACTTAGTGTCTATATAATGATAAAATAAAAACACCTAATCTGTGTCTAATGGACATGACCCTAATTAGAATAACTGGCTTTCCCTACAACTCACAACTCAAGTTGATTTAAAAAATACAATTTTACACAAATTGACCCATTATTCACTAACATGAGGAAACATAACCAATTTAATAATCACACATTAAATAATTAGGCTTAACAAGTGTGATAATCTTAGAACTGTAACATAGCATTTGGATGAAGAACACAATCTAGAGGCCCCCAAAAAACTACTTGTAAAACAAACCATGTGTGGACCATGCAAATTCTACACTGTCATTTGCCTCATGTCCTGTGAAGGACAGTCACATATAAATGATGTATTGACAAAGATATTGGAGTCAACTCCCTCTGATTTTTAGGGGCCTATTTTTCTCTTTTTAATCTTCAAAGAGCCGTTTAGGTTGGAACATGAGGTTCTGAGCATCTCTGCTCCACCTCTAACACGATGAACGACAGATTTACATTCTGTGAACAATGAGCAGCACACCTGCTCATAGACGACTAATGAACATACACTCGTTCACATAAACACACCTGCAGTGCTAAGACCTAGAGTTCAAAGACGCTTTTACGCTCCGGGCCCCTGGCCCCTGTGATCAGCCACCTGGACTTAGTGACGCTTACAGCCCCACCCAGCCCCTAAGCTGTGATTTGTGTCTTTCATATACACAAACAAATGTGTTATGTCTAAATGATCGCTAAAAACACATTTCTAAAAATACTCTGAGGCCATGTACACACTGTATCAAAATCTGGTAGTCATTTCACCTTTTACTGCTTAATCCTGTTCTATACAAACAAAATGTAATTTAAGTAGGCTAAATTTTTAATTGACAACCACTGATCGAATTTCAACTGAAAAATGCAGGTTGTGTCAATTGCATTTGTAGAAATTATATGCACTGTGTACAGAACCAAACTGAACAACTTGTTAATGATGTCTTTAAGCGCATATCACTGTTGTGGTGCAGAAAATCACAGAGAAGGAGATACGTCTTGACACAGGGTTGCCAGATCTTGAAATAGTAAAAAAAATAATAATAAAAAGGCAAATGAGAACAAGCCTACAAACTTAAATGCAAACTTATATCCAAGCCACATACCAAAATACTGAGACTTAGACCTGAGACTTATCTCCATAAAATGGATCAGTTTATGAGACGAGTCCAAACCATAAGCCCAAAGATGCTTAATAAGCTTTTCTTATAAAAAGTGGACATGGCAACACTTCAAGAGCACGTTCTGCAAAGTAGCCTTCCAAACAAACAAAACACTATGGTTCTGTTGATGATGGTTTAGTTTAACAAGTCTTTGGTCATATTACTAATATTACTTTGGTCAAAAACTATGTATACCAAATATGCTAGACAGCAAAACATTGGCATGGATACAACAGTATCAATCATCGCAACATCAAGAGTGAGTTCTGTTCCATACACAAACAAAACTAATTTAGGGCATTCACTCCCATATTTAAATACGGTTGTCACTCCTAAAACTTTACAGTGAATTCTTGGCCTAAGAGTGTTGTTTAATGCAGCTAGTACAGTGTTGGGGAGTTATAGATTCATGTTTTTAATTTTGCATATCACAAATGTCTTCTATGACTCCATAAAAAATTTTCACACTATGCTTAAGGAAACCCTAGGCAATTTTCTTTGTTATAAATGGATGTTCACACTACTTTTATGCCTGCAATACAGACAACCAATCACAAACTGCCTCAATACTTGTCTGATTAATTATTCATATGCTTTGAACAGAGACAGAAACATGCTGAGTTTAGTTTCAGCATCTAAATAAATAAAAGGAATAAACAGTGCTAGAAACACACCAGCGTTTTTTTTTGTTTGTTTTTTTTTTGTATTCATTTTGAGACTTAAAAGACTTAAGACAATCACAGCAGGTCAATGTGACATTTCCAAAGATTGACAAGGAAAGGATTAAAACATGTCACATACTGTACTCATCCAATATTATTAAATTTGTAAACATGCAAATATAAAGATTAATCCAGGTTTACAGGTAAAAGTTAAGTCTACGCAGATTTAGATATCAGGTGCTTTGATTTAAAATGATTAAATCAAGAAAGTCACATTTTAAGTTCAATAGTGACCTCATGTTTCATTGAGCATTCATAAATTCTATTTCTATGTATTTCACAAAGAGTTGAAAAAGCATGTCACTGCATGTCGTATTATGTATAACTGTGCAAGAGACAATTAAAATTGTCTCAATATTCAAACCCAGATTTACAAACATACAGTGTTATAAAATTATGTTAATCCAGGGTGAACTATTTCACGTGTGAAGCCATGAAGAAGCAGTTCCTCTCTCCCCTAAATTACCAGTGCAGATATTTTCAGCACAGATGGACAAAGTGTTGAGTCCAACTGTGAATCCAACTGAGCTCTGCAGGAGAAAGATGTAAGGAGACATGTGAAGAGACAAACCCTTCCATCTCAAATACACACAGACAGATTTTGTTTTCACATGTTCAGTAGTTGCTGGGGAAACTGTCTGTGAAACATATGTGTGGTTTGTCCTTTGGAGCTTCTCCGAGAGTGTGTGACTTTTATGTGCGCACACAAGACCAGCCTTGGGCCTTTATATTCTATTGGTCTGAGCATATAGGTGTATATACTGTATGTGCACGTGTGAGACAAGATGTGGAGCAGACTCAGAAAAACTGGAATGCAGGAAATGCATCCTCAAGACACAAACAAACTGGGCAACGTCACAGACTTCAGACTGATATGAAGACTTGCACAGTCCTAGTTGAGAATTATAAGTCTTTGCAGTGCGTCAGGATACAATCACATTGCCATCTCACACAACCCAACATGTTACTGGAAGATTATTATATTTTCACAAAACAGATGATAGGCTAGACAAAAAAAGTGAATGTAAGAATCACGCCAGACCTTCTTCCATGATGCTAGCAGGCGTTCTTGGTGGTTGCCATCATTGCTATTTGCTTGCTAAAACTTTTAAAGTGGTTGCTAGGGTGTTCTGAGTTGTTGCTAGGCAGTTAACAACAGGTCAACACACAACAAAAGCCCACCTTTTCTATTAAATGTGCGCAATATTCATGGCGATATTGTTGTAGTGACCAAAGTGTGATTTCCATGAGGCCATTACAGTGAATTCAATAGTGCTCCTATGATGAGATGGTATGATACGACGGTTTTATTAACATAAAAAGGTAATAAAAAGAAACCGTTAGTACAATGGCGTCATCCAAAACAAACTTACTGTAAACAGTCTTCCAAAGTTCCATGAGTCCATTACGTAATTTACTACAGACGCAATATTTAAACAATCTTTCATGTGACTAACATTCTTTAGCCAGCATGTGTCACTATATTGTTAAATGGCTCATACAGTCGCAACTGTTGTGAGCTCAAATTTGAGTATGTCACCCACTTCGCAAAAAAAACAAAACTAAAAGATGTCAGAGTGCAAGTGTTTACAGCGTTAACATTAAAATTCAGTTAAAATGCCCCCAACCTTTAAGATATAGCAAAAAGAGGGGTTTTGTCTTGTATTTATAACATACAATATAGATAAGCAACATTAGCAAGATGTGATTTTATATAATAAGACAAAATATGTTAAAATTGTCTGGTTTTGCAATATTTTGCCAATTAAGTTATTTCCAGTCAGTGAATCAATGACTCATTTATAAAGTAAGTTACTTGCTTAATTTCCATTTGAATTAATCAGTTTCGTATTTAAAAGTATTTTGTCGAAAATGATAATTACATGATATTTTGCAGTTCAGATGTTGGTTTATCTGGGAGGTGGTTAAAATCTACTGAATAACTGCATACAAATTAATAAAACACAGACTGCCATTAAAAAAGTTAATAATAGTGCCACAGTCTCCACAAATGGTTGTGTAAAAAAATTGGAGCTACTAGCAACTCTAACTCTAGCAACAAAAATGTGATGGTACTATCCAGACAAAGTTCAGTTTAGTTGTTATTTCATCTTCACATTACTTTCTCTCATAGTATCATTAAAACCCTGTCTCTCTCTCTCTCTCTCCCAGAGATTGCAGTCAGTCAATCAGATTGGAGCTTGCCAGATCAAGAAAATAATTTCTAATTTTGTCAGCGAGTAGGAGCGATCTGCTAGCTAAATCTATTGAAAACAGCAATGATAAAAGAATAATCTCTGATTAAATCAGCACTGAGAGCGCTGTATGTGCGTGTATCCGTCACTCGTCTGTCTCTGCCCCGTGAACACAAGGCTGTCAGACTTTGTTCACCTTACAAGTGTCCCAGTTCCAAGCTGTCAGTACATTTCCCATCTTCAGAGCCACCGCCTGCTCCTTGCACCGCATTTCTTCTCTCACTCACGTACTACTCCGATCCTCATTCCTCTCACATATTACCATACTTTGCGAAGAGGCCAGTTTGGTAGTTGCACAAATCCATAAAGCTTTCCTTAGCTAATTACGGTCTCATTATATCTGCATAAACGATAAGAGCCAGTTACTATAATCACTTCCAGCCATTTTGTCTCTAACGAGGCTAATTTCCTTCCTGAAAGGGCTTTCTCTTTGTATTTCAAGGGAAACCAGCAGGGGCAGTGAAATGTGGAAGGGGGTCTTGAGTGGACCCCAAACTGACGTTACCCATCTGTTCCCACAATATTGAAGAGAAGAGCCTTACCCAACTTTCCCCTCAACGTTTAGACTATTGAAGCTCCGCAGCTGCATGTCAGTGAGGATGGAAATACACTTCCTGGCACAAGCAGGAGCCGTCTCAAACACTGATGTTTGACGATGAGGCCTGACGAGGACTGAAGTGGTCTAGTTGTGTCTCATTGACAGGCTGAATGGAGGCTGATGGAGCTCTCAGAAACCGCAGAGAAACAGGAGGGAGGTAAAGAGTCTAAACAGCAAGAGCTGATTTGACATTTTAAAAGTGTCTGTGGTGAATTCCCCCAAAAAATGTTGAGCGCTGCTTTAGATATTGAAGTAAACACTCTTAATATTTCATGTGTTATTCTACATTCAGAGCTGAAGCTTGATTGTAGGTCATTGCAGCTGTTTAAAAGGAGGTTTTCGCAGCAATGTCACAGAAGAAGCAGTTTGTGGAATGGAAAGGTTCCATGGATGTTAAAGATTCTTCCATAGATAGAACCATAGATACCAAAAAAGAACATTTATTTTTAGGAGTGTTGAAGCAAATATTAAAAAGATTTAAATATACATCAGCTGAAGCTCTGTGTCNGCCAATAAAGAACATTTATTTTTAGGAGTGTTGAAGCAAACATTAAAAAGATTTAAATATACATCAGCTGAAGCTCTGTGTCGATACAGTAATGTCAGATGCAACCGCAGTTTGTTGCCTCATATTTCCCACCTCCTGAGACGATGCCTTTCTGTGATCTCTTGTTTAACACGGAGCCACTTGGGGGATCTGCATCTGTTTTGGCAGGAGCACACACACTGGCATACAGGAAACTGTGTGGCCTGATCTCTTTCGGGCCACGGCACATTTTTAGATGCCAGGGGAGTGAAGAGTGGCCTGGTTTTGTCAGAAGCATTAGCTGGGAGACGGAGCGCACGGCAGTGGCGCTCTGATGTGTCCGGTGGTGAGGGGGCGTGATATCGAACCCTCACTTCAGTTAACATGCATTCATTATAGCGTGAGGACCGGCTGACACGGCGTCCAGCTGCGAGGAGACAGGGAACAGGTCATTTCAGGTCTGCTAATGAAATCCTGAAGCGGCCTTCCCCATTTAGACCCAGAACAAGCTTCCCTCTGCTCACTTTGACCTCATTATAAGTGGGTGGGTGAAGTGGTGAAGTAGTTAAAGATCTGAGCTGGTAACAGAAAGATTGTTAGTTTGAACTCCACACTGAGACAATCATTAGTTCAGTTGGTAAAAGCAGGGTTTGCAAACTTTTTGATGCAGAGTACCCCCAAATACGATGAATACGATATATATTTTTGTAAGTGAAATTGAAAAGCATGTCTTATTAAATTCACGGTTCATGGA
>SCHK01043788.1:0-17678 GCA_004124795.1 Poropuntius huangchuchieni
CTGAAAATGATGGGCCTTCTCTGATGACATCAGTTTGACGGGTTGGGCATGAGCATAACATCCTTAACCACGCCCCTCCAACTGTCAGTGTTCATTTCTGAAAGAAACGCCTACTTTACTACATCCAATCAGATTGCAGTAGAAAAACAAGCCACGCCCTCTATTTTCCTCATTCAGTATTTTGTTTCTCTCGGAAGTACGTCACAATACAGAAGTAAAATCGGTCGCAAACTTCCGGTTAACACAGACTTTAATGTCATTAAATGTATTTAACAGTTTATCATTAAAGAGGCTTTTTGTGTTTTGTGTAATGCATAACGACTGGTCACAATAGTTTTATTTTTGTATGCACAAAAATATATACAGAGAAATCTAATTTTATACTTGCTGAGCTTTGATGACAATGAATTTTAGCCATTTAATAAGTGTAAACTGGATAAATAAATGCACCATTCACATGTGTGGAGTAATTCTTGCAAAGATTTTGGCAGTTCCACTGCTGTAAAGATTTCTATGTCTCTGAAGTTGTGCATTTGTAAAAGCATTTTTATTTTTGAAGCTCTCAACACACTGTATGTTTCAGTGTCTGTCCAGATGCAAATATGTAATGCCCCTGTACTGCATTTCACAGATTCCTCATAATGAAACATGAGTACTGAACATATACATTGGCTTTCCACATTATTAAGATACTAGACCTGTAAACTGAACATTTGCTTATAGCTTCGCATTGTAACCTGCCTGTTGGACTTTCAATATTCATGACATCCAATATAGGTTACAGAATGTGTGTGTTTGAGGGCTCTGTAAATGTCTTAAATATAAATAAAGTTGGAATTACAACTGTACTTTTCACAGATTCCTTGTGACTGCCTTGTGATTTTATGATTTTTGGCTTTGCATTTAATTGCCGGATGGCACAAAGCCATTTTAAAACTGTTAATAATAAATATTTATATTTCTATAATTTAGAAATTTGAAATAAAAGCTAGGCAAATAAATGCAAATTACTGAATAAATGGATTTTATGTTTTTGATATTGCAAAATGTTTATATTGTGAAAGTCATTTTTAGTACTTCCATAGTTTCAGATTGGTTTCCAAGGTCCCATAATGTCATGTCTCATGATCTAAAAAGAAAAAAAAGTTTTAGACAAAACCAATATATTTAATAGTATAATGCTTAGTTTTTGGCAAAAATTTGTTCATAATTAAGAAACACTGACATATAGTCCTTCAAACACCATTTTTATTCTTTGTTTTTATACTTTCTGTCTAGGAAAGTAGGAATAAATCAAGCATTTTAAAATATATTATAATATATTAAAATAATATATAATGAGTATGCTATACATATATAGCATACTCATTCATGTAGTCTATAGCATGAATGCAGGCCATCTTTTGTGCCAAGTGAAGTAGGTTAGGAAACACCCGGGCACCACTGAGCTGGTCAGATCTTTTAAGAGTTAAACAGGCCTTTAAAAGTGGGTTGGTGATTATTAGTGAGATGTACAGTGGCTCACTGTTTGCCTACTACAGTAACCCCTGTTTATTATGATCTGTTTGACCTTTTGCAACCAACAGCAGAGCCTTTGTGAATGACATTGTGAAAGATGCATGGGAAACAGTGCAAATTGAGTACAAAATTGCTCTAGATTTACTCATTTATGACTTACAAGACCCTCCCTTAACCTGCAACACCCATTCCATCATAAAATGGCACCACAAGCTCTTGCATTTGATAATGCATGATGTTTACATCAAACGATTTGAACTCTACGCATACTTCAAAGTTTAAAAAGAAAAATGAATCCAATCAGTTTTCTAGGTTCCATGGGGCTCAAGTTGGGTAGCAGATCTTTACATCTCCACTGCCCCCATAAAAAAAAAAACTAGATGAAGGCATCTTTGTAGACATGATGTTATGCAATCATTTGGACCTGCTTTGATGCCTTTCTACCTCGGTTTACCTGTAAATGCAGCATTTTTTAGATTTGGCACCGAATAGCTGAAGCCCAACCTCCACTGAGGCCTAACACACTCTGCAGCACATTAACAAAAGCTGGTTCATGGAGCTGAACTAACACCGTGTTAACGTGTGCCCTGGATTATGTAAGAGAAGGGGTTGAGTTAGAACTGAAGCACTGGCGGCTCACTGCTTTCTCCCCGGGCGGCAGCGGCTGGTTAATGAGTTTGAGACAGGAGAAGGGAGCGGCCACATTCTGGAGGCTGAAGTTCACCTAGAGACAGTCTGAAAGTGAAAAGATAGGAGAGGAGCCTTGCACTCAGCTGCCAAGGACAGAAACCCGCTGTCTAACGAAGGTAGGAAACATTCTCTGGCAATGCATGGAATCGCTTTGAACTGTAAAACTGTAATCTCAGAGTCTTTTGATGGAGTTCAAATCGTTTGATGTAAACATCATGCATTATCAAATGCAAGAGCTTGTGGTGCCATTTTATGATGGAATGGGTGTTGCAGGTTAAGGGAGGGTCTTGTAAGTCATAAATGAGTAAATCTAGAGCAATTTTGTACTCAGTTTGCGCTGTTTCCCATGTATCTTTCACAATGTCATTCACAAAGGCTCTGCTATTGGTTGCAAAAGGTCGAACAGATCACAATAAACAGGGGTTACTGTAGTAGGCTAACATTGAGCCACTGTACATCTCACTAATAATCACCAACCCACTTTTAAAGGCCTGTTTAACTCTTGAAAGATCTGACCAGCTCAGTGGTGCCCGGGTGTTTCGTAACCTACTTCACTTGGCACAAAAGACGGTCTGCATTCATACTATAGACTACATGAATGCATAGAGGGAGTACGCTGAGGTTCACAAAGGGAGACTTTAACTAGTTCACAACAGAGGAATCATTCAACATAACCTGCATTTATTTTTAAACCTTTTATCCACTTGTCATGGTTCATTCGGTAATCATGCAAGGACTTTGGACTTGTAGTAAGTTACACTACCAGTCAAATCAGTTTGGACACACCTACTTATTATTTTGTTATCAAGATTGTCCACATTTTATTATTATAGTAAAAGGCCAAAAAAGTTAAAGAGATCAAAACTATCTTTTATTGTATCTTTAAGTTATTACACTTTGACTGGATTCTCAACCAACCATGCTGGGTTGCTTTTATGAACTTCACATATATGCTTGCTGCTATTCTTTCACTATCTGCTCCAACACATCCATTTAAAATGAATTTTTTGCCCACAAAACTAAATTTTAACATTTCAGAGAAGACTCAAAAGAGTCAGGTGTTAACATTATGAGAAATATAAGTTTAGTCAAGTGTGTCCAGACTTTTGACCTGTATTAGTTGCATGTAATACTACAGAAGTGAAAGAGTTAAACAGCAATGCATTCCAGTCCAGATTATTTTGTATTTTCACACTCTTTGAATTCAAGTTTCAAATCAGGGTTATTTTTTTCTGGATTAGAAGAATTGTAGCTTTTCAGAAAAGTCCATGACACAAAAGGTCTAGTCTAAAATGATAGTTCATTTAAAAATGAAAATCCTGACATCATTTGCTCGCCTCATGTTGTTCCAAACCTATGACTTTTTTTCTTCTGCAGAACTCAAAAGGGGATATTTTTGTGAAAGTTTAAACTGTTTTTAATCACACAATGAAGGTAAATTGGGACCAAAGCAACACTGTGTTGACAAATAAAGATATTCAACAAAATGTTTTGCATAAGAAATCTAATGTTTGGAACAGCATGATGATAGCATTTTCATTTTTAGGTGAAACATCCCTTAAAGGTTCACCATCATATAAGCAGATGTCATCTAAAGTAACCGCTATTATCTCATAGTTAGATATGACCTCAGGCTTTTGAGCCTTTCCTTCTCATAGTGTATATTTGTTTCTGTGCCGATCAGATATGAGATAAAGTATGCAAAAAGGGAATATGTAACTCATGAATTTCTAAAAAATTTCTTATTTTTCCCAGAACACATTTCCTCCTGCATAAGTAAAGAAATACATACTGCACTTGGGCAATTTAGGAAATGTCTTCAGGTATAACCAGAGCAAAAATATCAGGGAAAATATAAGGAATTCCATAGAATATCTAAGAATTTAAAATATATAAGGGAATAAAATAATATAAGGGAAGCTTTCAAATTTAAAGACAGAACTGATTTTCTAAAAATAAATAAAACTATTTAACAATCATTAAACAGCTATGGAAAATATTGGATATTTTAACATGTATTTTAAAATGTTAATTTAAAGCCATTAAATGTCACACCTGTAAAATATCACAAAATCATGCATTTTTTCATGTTACGGTTACTAGATTTTTCAACAAATAAAAATTAATAATTTTGTATTAGGAGTGAAAATATGACTGGAACTGAAATTTAGTGGAGGTATCAATGGTATCAATATCATTTCAACACAACAAAATGCAAAGGACAAGTATGTGCGACACCAGATGGGCTGGGGGTGGAGAGGTAAATAAACATATTTGTTTCGCTCTATTGCTCAGAGATATCTACTGGGGAGGGGGTGAGATGAACGACTTATGCCTGTAAGCACAGATATGACACACCTGTATGCATATCACCTGCTCTTGCCATATATGGCCCTGAATGAATGAACACAGAGAGAGATAAAAGTGCAAGGGTTGTAAAATAGAGAGAGTGAGAGACTGTTGAACAGTCTCCACCACTGTCTGTGAACCAGCAGCACCTTTACCTGGCTGCTTCCTTCTCGATTCCTCCGGTGGCAGGTGAGTTCCTCTTACTCTTGCTCTTTCCATTGCAGAAAAACACCTTTATTTTTGAAGATGCTCATTAAAGTGATTAATTAGCCAAGCAGACTGTAAAAGTTGACCCTGCAAAAGAAGAAAAAAGGAAAACCAAGTTGTAAATTTAGTACGTAATACAGCAATGCTTTTTATTTGAAATATGAGAATATTATTTAGCGTTTATGCCTAAATATTTAGCGTGAATTAATCATTTTTTTAATTAAAGTTCTATCATCAGTGGCAAAAACTGTCTTTTGTGCCTGTCTAATATTAAATATATTTCTTGAATCAATTAAGTGATTAATTTAAAGTGCGTTTGACACAAATTAGGCTAGAATTTATACTTAAAATATTCCCTAAAAAGTTCCTCAATGGTTTCATAATGAGAAAGTTCATTTCCGACTGTCTCCACTAGGATAAAATGCCTTTCTAGGTGAAATGTCCTTCGCTTGATATTGCTGGTCTGGAAATATCTTTTTGGTGTTTAAGCTTGTTTGCTGTTATTCATTTTGAAAATTCATGCCAAAAGTCAACATGCTATTTTTCTATATTACATTGTATATTATTGGTCTGAAACAGAAGTTTAGATTGGCCATGATGGACAGTTTACAGGAAGAACATTAATTAAGGTTATATAGGAAGGAGGTGGAGATGAGACATGTACACAGCGCTGTCAGGCCTGATCAAACACCGGGTGGTTACATAAAAACTCTGCACACTTTCCTGTTTGTTCTGACACAGTAATTCTGGAGGGCAGATCATTTGTGACATATCATTGTAACTGTAATGGCAGAGTGGAGCCGTTAACTTGCACTAACAACGTAACTTCTAGAATTTAGTTAGGAAATATGAACCTTTGCACAGGGCAGAGGCTTTGTGATTGGTGATTTAAGGGTTAGCGCAATCTGCTCGATACAACCCCCTAATAAAACCCAACCATCCAATCAAACAAGAGAGATTGAGTCATCCGTATTATCACACCATATCAACATCTATGCTGTAAGGTACCAGGCAAACATAAAAAGATGTTGATAAGAAGGCTCATAAATTTGGGACATGCAAACAAAAGATGATCCTCTAGGGCGTGTGTAGATATATATAGGGTGTGTGTACTGTATGTGTGTACATTATTTGTTGATATGACATTTTGCTTGGCTACTAGTGAAATTATTTTGATTATTATTTTGAAGAAAAAGACCAAAACGGACACTGTAAGGGTGAATACATGTCACGTTGACTGAAAGATGTCATTAGCATAACGTTCCATGCAAAAGCTATTGTCAGGTGCGATGAGTCCACAAGATTTGATAGTAGCTTCCTGCTTAATTTGTTAAAAGCAACGCCACAAACGGATGATAGTAACCAAGCAATGGCAAGTTTCGTAAATCAGTGTAACCAGGATGTGGACGTGAGGATAGAGAGGATGTCCTGAGAAGTCATGGTTTTGAAACACAGACACTATTCCTCGCTAGCCACATAGTTTGCAGCATATTTAAACAGATGGGTGGTTTGCACACAACAAAGAAAAAGCAAACGCAATATAATCAAATTTTTATAGTACCCTGACTATCATAAACCATGTACAACTTCCTTTAGAACATAATGGTTAGTTACATGAGCAAATGTAGAGAATATTAATATTATAAATAATGAAAGTGGATCAGTAATGCAATAAAAGTTACGGTTAAATTATTTAATTAAATCTGTACTGATTAAATGTATCGAATCAAGTTAGTATCTACTCAAGTTGGTTCATTGAAAATAAAAAAATAAATATCCATTAAACAATAATCTAATAATTTCATCACCAAACTTTCAGAGATACTTTTCAGAGATATCAATTAGAAACAAATATTCTGCATAAAAAATTAAGCTTATTTTAGGAAGATGTTTACATTTTGATATTATTTTCATAAAAATTAAGCACCTTTAATTTAACTAGAATATATCTAGAACTTAGCTTTTGTCCTTGCAAATTTAATGCATAAATCTAACTAAACAATTCTAAATATAGAATTAAAAAATAACATCCTTTTTAGAAAAGTCATAAGCAGCAAATTTGGAATTTATTAAGGGAAAAGTCATAGTTAATAGTGAATATATGTTCCCTATTCTAAAGTGTGACTGAAACTTTATAAATAAAAACACTGAAACACTCTGAAATGTCATATTACCTGATTTTCCTCCCTCAGGTAAGTTTATCATGTTTTAGGGATGTTTATATAGAAAATAAGACCGACATGCTGGTTAAGGAAACAATTATTTGTGGTTTGAACTCTGTTCAGTGCAGTGGACAAAGTGAAGGTCTGTGGTACTTGATCACACCCTGACACACTTGTAGGCGTAGTATTTTTACTATAGATTTGCAACAGATATCTGATGCTTTCACTTCCTTTCCAGGGGTGGCTAACCAGCTTTCTTCCGTAAGAGTTCAAACTGTAGCTTTAGTGTGTGCTTTTACTAATGCATGAACTGAATTGCACTGACTCCTATTTAGGCCGCACCCTCTTTTGCCTTTGAACGACACTGAGGAAGCCTAACAGGAAAGCAATCATTAAACAATATATTAAAGGAACAGTTAATGCAGTTTCAAGTCCAAAAACAACAAAAACACAAGTCTTATGAAGCCATATTATAACTTCATGGCATGAACAGATTTCATTATTAAAAAAAGTAATTATTCAACGAAAACTTCATTTCTATTTCAAGTCTAAAATTAGTTTCAACTTAAAAAAGTAAGTGTTTGTGCTGCCTTAAAATCTTAAGTTTTGTCCACCTGAAATGTTAAATAGTACTATGTGACAACTTGGATATTCGAGTTGAGTCCACTTAAAATTTCAATTAAGCACAAACACTTACTCTTTTTTTTTTACTGTAATATCAAATACAGCATGTTTAGGGAAAAATAACTCCCTATATAGGTTTAGGATGACATGAAGGTGAGTAAATAATGACGTAACATTAACTGTACTATTTTTCCTTGTTATGATGAAAGACAAAGTGTAGAAAATGCGGACCATAAACAGCTATAAAAACATTTATTTGCTTGTGGTTGTGGATTGGAAAGGAAAATTAGATGCACAAACACATTTATGAGTAGTTCATACACAGAATATATATGCTTTGTAGTTCTAAGAAAACAATCTGGATCTTTGAACTCAAGCCAGTCCTTCTCTTTTTTTCTCTTCCAGGTATTTCCCTGAGACTTAAGCTGGCACCATGCCACAGGATGTCAAGACCGATGTTCCCAAAGTCCTCAACAAAACCACACCAGGACTTCAGATATGGAGAGTCGAGGTAATACTACATTGTCAAATCAGTGCAGTCGAAATTTGAGATACTGACATCTTTAGCAAATCGCTAATCGATCTTCTTTTTAATTTATTGGTCAGAATATGGAGCTCGTGCCCTGTCCATCTAATACATTCGGGCAGTTTTTTGAGGGAGACAGCTACGTAATACTCTACGTAAGTATCAGCGCTTAGCGTCCTAATCAACTCATTTAAGCTGACAAAAACTAACCGCTAAAGAATAACCTTCTCATTTTCAGACTCACAAGACCAGCAACCACTACTCCTATGACATCCATTATTGGCTGGGCAAGGGCACCTCCCAGGATGAGCAGGGAGCAGCAGCGATATACACCACGCAGATGGATGATCACCTAGGGGGCGCTGCTGTGCAGCACCGTGAGACCCAGGGCCACGAGAGCGCCACCTTCCAAGGATACTTCAAACAGGGCATCATGTAAGTCAATTTCTGACTAAAGTTTAAGGTTACCTTGAATGAATCTAACCAACACATGTAAAGATCACACTTCACCCCAAAATAATAATAATAATAAAATAACATTTAAAAATTAATAATTAAATAAAACAGATTTTATATTTTGGTTAAAGAATAATATTTTAGTACCGTTGGAATTCTTTGCTAATAAATAAATAAAAATAAACAAAATTTTGCATAAATAAATGAAGCCTACCTAAAGATATTAGGTTTAGATATTCATTTTAATTAAATAACAATTAGACAATTTCTTATTGCTGTGATTTTCCATGTTTTACTTTTAAGCAGAATTGTTCATTATTCCCAAATGTTGTTCAGATTAAAGATTCATTTTATGTATAAACTGCATATATTAAAGGTTTGCTATTTAAATTGTATGTAAGTTACATTACAGTAATGAAAATGTATGGGAGGAAAAAATGTCTAATTCTCAAAAAAAAAAAAAAAAAAATTAAGGTGCCCTTGTTACACATATTACATGTACTTAATATTGTAATAGCACTGAATTATGCATAATAACATGCAAGTAACCCTAAAACAAATGCTAATTCTAACCTGTATAGTAAGAACATGCAGTTAATATTACTCAGTACATAAATGTATAATTACACAACAAGGACACTTTAAAATAAAGTGTAATCAAAAAAAAAATTATTTATTAAAAAAAATCATTTTAAATTGTTTATATTTTGCTTTTGATGGTGAAACATGACCCTGACGTTGTTGACAGGAGTCATCCCTTAGTTTATGGTATGAATAAATTACTTTTATTCTTATATAAATTACTCATTTTCAAGGGGGGTTCATACACACTGCACATATTTTCCTTTAATCATAATTTCCACCACTGAGCCTTTTTATTTTAAGAAGCCGTGAGAAGCATATGACTTTATACTGCTTCTCTTAGTCACAAAGTTTAAAAAAAAATGTGGAAGTTTACAAAGACAGACTTCTTCATTTCCTTTTACAAGAAGTGGTCAACTTTGAGTGAGTAAAAGCTGAGTTACAATTGATAACAATGTTAATCTCTTTATTCCAGATACAAAAAAGGTGGAGTCGCATCTGGGATGAAACAAGTGGAGACGAACACATACAACATTCGCAGACTGCTGCATGTGAAGGGAAATAAGCATGTGGTTGCCGGAGAGGTAAGAATAGTCCCAGTAACAACAGAGGAACTCAAATACCACTCTAAAAAGTCACGTGGTGTAAAAACCCCTGTGACATTTTACAACTCTTTTTTTATGTGCCAACAACACAAACATCAACTGCCCACATTAACCTTTATTAAAAATCATCCAACCCATGTTCATTTTAAGCACATTTTAAGCTACTCCACATACCATGCATTTATTTGCCACTTAAACATCTAATACACATTTATTTCGAGATGACGAAGAAAGGAATACCATAAAAAATAAATAATTTACATAATATCTAAATGACTTTAGGAATAAAATCTGTGTAAATACAAATGTAATATGCATGCAATTGCAATTATATACATTTTTGAATGCCTGATATGATTATGATCGCAAAGAGGTAACATTTAAGGTTTCATTTGTTAACTATATTAGTTGACATTAACTAAGATTAATTAAGGCTTTAGAAGTATTTTTCATTGTTAATTCATGTTGATTTTAATATGTAATAATACATTATTAAAATCAAACGTTTATAATATTATTTAATGGACCTGAGCTAACATGAGCTAACAATGATTAGTTGTATTTTTATTCACTAATGTTAACAATGATGAATAAATACTTTAACAAATGAATCGCTCATTGTTACTTAATGCATAAATGGGATAGTTCATCCAGAAATGTAGATTCTGTCATCATTTACTCAACCTCAAGTTGTTCCAAACTCATATGAATTCCTTTCTTCCAAATAAGACATTTCATTAAGAATGTTTGGTTATCCACATTCTTCAATATTGTCTTTTACGTTCAACAGAAGAAAGAAACTCATACATATTGAGTACAGGTTTGGTGAGTAAATGATGATAGAATTTTAATATTTGATGAATAGCGTTGCATTTAAAGACTATGTGTCCTATCCCAGACGGACAGGCAGCTATAAGTAAGCAGATTTTCCCTCAAAAAGAGTAAATAATGAGGTTCAATCCCTCTACGTTCAGGTGGAAATGAGCTGGAAGAGCTTTAATCAAGGTGACGTGTTCCTGCTGGACCTGGGGAGTCTGATCATTCAGTGGAACGGGCCCAAGAGTAACCGAATGGAGAGGTTAAGGGTA
This sequence comes from Poropuntius huangchuchieni, assembly GCA_004124795.1. Lineage (NCBI taxonomy): Eukaryota > Metazoa > Chordata > Actinopteri > Cypriniformes > Cyprinidae > Poropuntius > Poropuntius huangchuchieni. Next base: position 10,808 of record SCHK01043788.1, read on the forward strand.
AACCATTAGAATTGATTTGCAATGCAAAAATATCCCTATTCAGTGACGTAAACTATCACGTTCTTAAAGTAGAGGGTGTATATTACCACATCTGCACAGTATGCTTCCTAAAGACTTTTGTTTTTTATAGGGAATGAACCTAGCAAAGGACATTCGTGATCGAGAAAGGGGTGGTCGAGCACAAGTGACTGTAGTGGAAGGAGATGATGAGGGCTCTTCAGAGGAAGCAATGAAAATGATGATTCAGGCAATGGGGGATAAAAAACAAATCAAAGATGCCATCCCAGATGAAATTGTGGATGAGAAACTAAAGACTGCCATTAAACTGTTTCAGTGAGTTCAACAGTTTAAACCACATATTAACACATGTGTTAAAAAAATATGTGCTCCAGATAAAACAACTATCTTCTGTGAAAAGTATTTCAGATGCTGAGGGGAACCTCGTAGTGCAGGAAGTGGCAGTGAAACCTCTCACACAAGACCTACTGAAAACTGAGGTATGACTAACCCTGACCAATAACCTAAACACCACAGCATAAAGCAATTCTGTATAAAGGCCATGATGATAGCATATGTAGCATATATATACGTAGTTAAACTATGCTATACTGTAAAGCTTAACTCTTATGTCTAAGTCAAAGTGCACAGGTACATTTCACTGATCACAGCTGGGAGGAACATGTGATGAAATAGTTAGGCTCATAAAATAGTTAACCCATGATAAGGGGTAGTCAGAATCAGCCTACATAGTGTAGTATAAGGAACACAGTCATGCTCATGACGCAGTCTGACCTGGTCATGTAGTTGTGATGCAAATATGATAGAGTATTGTACAAAACAAAAGTCAAGGTCATTATAAAATGCTGTTGGCAAACCATTTTGCTTCTGTATTCGGACATAACTTAAAAGGATGTTTGATGTGAGAAATGTACTGTGAGACTTAATTTTATCAATCAGGAATTGATAGTGAAAAGTGAAAGTTAAAGCCAAGTATGGAGCTGAATATAGTTAGAGGAAATAAGTAACCAAGAAATAGAAGTTTGTGACTTTAACTGCAAAATAAAGTTGTTTCAGATATATTTTGATAGAATATAATGAAAAAAAATAATAACATGCATCAGTGAATTGTGCACCAAGACCAAGAACATACATTTAAATAGTAAACAGAATAAAATCTTGTCTTGAAAATGACAAAATGTTAAGTTTGAAATGGAGAAGTGGAACAAAAAGGCACCCAGAAAGGAAACAAGCAAGTTGTATGATGAATGGCTACTCAAACGCAAAATGAGTGTGTAATCCTCATTGTGATATAAAAGATACATGGCTCTCAAAAACCAAAAGTTTTTTGATGCTTTTGCACGAACATTGAAGAAAAACTGAAAGAGCCACTTTAAAGTGGAAAATATGCCGATTGACATCTGATTCCTGTGACAGGACTGCTATCTGCTGGATCAAGGCGGAATAAAGATTTTTGTCTGGAAGGGCAAAAAGGCATCAAAAACTGAGAGAGCAGAATCTCTGAAGAAAGCAGAGGTGAGTCTTACACAAATGAAGCACTAATCAAAGTTTGCTTTTCACAAGGGGACTCATTCACCAATTGTGTATCTGCACATATTTGTGCGTAAAACCCATGTGAAATTGATCCTAATTGATTCTACAAGACCTTAAAAGTCAATTCTTTAAGTTACTATTTCGGAGCAAAATAAAAATCTGGCATAGATTCTGGATTTCCAAAAAATAGAACCATTTATGTGACATAAGAACATTTGTATACAATTACGGCCCGATATTTCTAAACTCAAATCATATATCAAATTTTTGCTAAAGAAACACTTCATCATCTCACTTCATGTTTTATTGTTCTAGGCCTACATAAAGGCAAAAGCATATCCAACATCCACCTACGTAGAGACAGTAAGCGAAGGAGCAGAATCATCAGTGTTCAAACAGCTCTTCCAGAAGTGGACGGAGAAGGGACAGACAGTTGGATTGGGCTCCACTCACAGTCCAGGGAAAATAGGTGAACATGGTTTACTAATGTAAAGAAAACTTAAATCATAAAATAAATACATCCTAAATTTTATAATTGAAAACACAGTCATGAACAGTGGCAGTGATAGTCTAAAAATGCCATTGATTCCAATCAGCGAATCACTTCTTGAATCAGTTCCTTTACATAACCCTTTCGAACAAAATGGATCACTATATATAGTCAATCAATCCTTTGAATGCAATATATAAGAGAGGACCATTTAAAAAGAAAACATTTGATTATTGATCTCTTACACTTCGTGCACAATTCTGCTGTATTTTTTTCAGTAGTTTGTTAGAAAAAAGAGCAGTTATAGTTAAACATGAAATAAATTAACTGAAAATAGAATAAAGCTACAATAATTAGCTTGTTGTCAAAGCAACATACTAAAATAACACCATTTTTTGAAAAAAATACGACTGATACTTTATCAAATATTAAAACAGAAAATCTAAAAATATATTGACACTCTGATTAAAACTAAGATAACACTGATCAGGAAAAAAACTATTTTGAATATTTTACAGAACTGAAAAATGTTAGTTGCAATACTATGCAGACAATCATGTATGTATAAGAATAAGGCAGCGTTCATACAGGATGTGTACTTGTGTTAAAAAGAGCTGTGGTGAGATGCTGATAAAAATGNCATGTATAAGAATAAGGCAGAGTTCATACAGGATGTGTGCTTGTGTTAAAAAGAGCTGTGGTGAGATGCTGATAAAAATGACATCTGCTGGCTCTGTGCACACTGGTCAACAATTTAAAAAACAGCATAGACAAAACAAGATCCTTATGAATGTCCCCTTAGAAACCCACTATCCTGACTCTTATGTTATGGTTTCTGCTTTCTGTAGCCAAGGTTGAGCAAGTCAAGTTCGACGCCACCTCAATGCATGCCAGACCTGACTTGGCTGCACAGCAGAAAATGGTGGATGATGGGACGGGCGAAGCTGAGGTCAGTGAAATGACCTTTCATTGCCTTTCATTCATCTCAGGAAAACAGAACTCATTACATGAATGTGTTCACCTCTCAGGTATGGAGGATAGAGGACAATGAGCCCGTCCTTGTGGAGAGGAAGTGGCTCGGCCACTTCTATGGTGGGGACTGTTACCTCATTCTCTACAAATATGAAGTCAACAGCAAACTACACTACATTCTGTACATGTGGCAAGTAAGTGTCTCTTCCGTCCTCATTTAAGCATTGGACATTGTAATTTAATCCTGTACAAAGAAGATTTTTTTAAAAGAAGATTGAAAGTTTTTGAAAGAAGTCATGCTCACTAAATGTTGTGAAATATTATTATAAGGTAAAAATAACAGTTTTCTATTTTAATAAAATTAATTTCTGTAATTTCAAAGCTATGTTTTCAGCACTCATTACTCCAGTCTTCAGTGTCACACTGCTTTTATAATTATAAAGTACTATTATATGAATTTCTTTGAATTTAATTTCATTTTTAATTCTACTTTCCTACAGTCTAAATGGAATTTTGCATCCTGCAGTTTAAATTCAATTTAAAGTCAGGAATTTATCATTTTAAAAGGCATTCTTAGTTCAATTCTGAATGTTGATGGCATTTTAGGGCCGCCATGCAAGCACAGCGGAGCTGACAGCTTCTGCATATCAGGCTGTGATCCTGGACCAGAAGTACAATGGAGAACCAGTACAGGTCCGCGTTCCCATGGGAAAGGAGCCTATGCACCTAATGGCCATTTTTAAGGGCAAAATGGTTATTTATGACGTAAGTTTTCAGTCTGTTCTTCTCACTAAAATCAGCCCATGGACATGTTTTCCGTTGTAACAATGGAAACCGAAAACAAAAAATCACTTCCTGTTTTGAAAATGATTTTGTTTCTGTTCTAAAAAAAAAAAAAAAAAAAAAACCTACTAGAAAAAAGCGCAACAGTTTGCTACTTGGCAGTACCTTCAAAAGTACAACTTTTGTCCCCAGTCACTTCATAAAGGATGCTTATTAGGAGCATAAAATACTAATATGCACCTTTTAATGTCAGTTAAGAAGCAAAGGTGTACCTTTGATGGTACTGCTTTAGTACCATGCTAAAAGATTTTTATGCTATAAACATACCTTCATCTGTCCAGGTTTAATTTGCAAGTACAATTAAAGTAAGCTACTCATAGCCTGGCAAGAAAAGCGTGTAATGTGTGGACCCTTGAAAACATTTGAGGCGGGGCTGTCAAATTAGGGCAGTAGGAGTTTTGGAAACAACTGTGTATGGTGCCACTAGTGGTGCACAAATGACACGCTTTAATTTTAAGCCTTACAGTGCATGCATTCACCTCTTCACTGGTTGTGATTGACTAACAGGAAGGAAGTTCCAGAGAAGGCTCCTCCCGTTCTCAACCATCAGTAAGACTGTTTCACGTCCATGGAACAAATGAGTTCAACACACGTGCTGTTGAGGTGCCTCCACGCTCATCTTCTCTGAACTCCAACGATGTGTTTGTGCTCAGCACGGATAAGTGCTGCTACCTGTGGTACGGCAAGGTCGGTAGTTTCACATGCTGAGAATATCTGGCATATTTCAGATGATGTTTCTGCATATTTCTTACCTGTCTGTCCTACATGCTTGCCTTAAATATTACTGTGCAGGGCTGCAGTGGAGATGAGAGAGAGATGGCCAAAACGCTGGCTGACATCATCTCCAAAAGGGAGAAGAACGTTATTGCAGAGGGTCAGGAACCAGCTGACTTCTGGGTAAACCTTGGTGGAAAGTCGTCGTATGCCAGCAGCAAAAGGTACATTGTACATTGTAAAAGAACTAATTATTTGCTCGGCTCTATTCTTAATCCTACTGAAACAGATATATTGTGAAATATTTTTGTAAGGTAAAATAACTGTTTTCTATTTAAAGTATTCTAGATTGTAATTCATTTCTGTGATTTCAAAGCTGAATTTTGTATTTCCTTTTACTCCAGTGTCACATTGCATTTATAGTTAAAAATTACAATCATGTGAATTTTAATTTCAGTTCATTTTTAATTCCAGTTGGAAATTGGAATTCTGCATCTTTTATTTTAAATTCAATCCAAAGTCAGGAATTTAACTGGAATTTAAAAGGCATTCTCAGCTGCCTTTTTGTCTACACAGGACAGTTACATTCTAAGTCTACATCTTAACTGAAATGGAACCATATAAATAAGTGTTTTGAAATACTGTACATACTGTAGATAACGAATCAGACAAATACAGTGCAGCAGTCAGGGTCCATAAGTAAAACTTCTATTCATTTTCTCCATAGGGAAACTGATTTTTACTGATAACTTAAAAAAGACAGACATGTTGTTAATTGATTGTATATGCATTTTAAGCAGTCATTTAATTTTTTTTTTAATTGTGTTTACCATTGTAATTTTTGGTGAAAAACTACTCATGATGCTGTGAAGAAAATTCCAATCAGAGAGTGTGGTTTTGGTGGTCCATAGCTTATAATGCTCTAATAAATACTTTTTTTAAAATCCCTATGGGAAAAGTGAATGGAAAAATGACTTATGGAACATCGCAGAAAAAGTGTGTGGTAACTGTTGCACTCTATAGCGCTCCTCAAATGAAGAACACGGGAGAGTGATATAGACAATTGGCTTCAGTAGGGTTTAGCATTAGAGAATGCATTTTTGCATTGCTTTCTTTAGGATATATGCAGTGCTGCCTACCTAGACAGTTCACATGTTTTAGGACACAGCTTATACATTTCTTCTTTTCTCAGACTTCAGGATGAGAACAGTAATATCACACCACGTTTGTTTGAGTGCTCCAACCAGACGGGTCGCTTTATAGCAACAGAGATTACAAACTTTATCCAAGAAGACCTGGATGAGGACGATGTGATGTTGCTGGACATCTGGGATCAGGTGAATGCTGGTGTGGTTTTGTCTCTTCACGATTGTTTATACCCTTTCCAGACCACTAGTAATCATACCACAAATATGTTCTGTCAGGTGTACCTGTGGATCGGTAAAGGTGCCAATGACACGGAGAAGAATGACGCAGTGGTTACAGCACAGGAATATCTGAAGTCCCATCCTGCAGGGCGTGACCTGGATACACCTATCCTAGTGGTGAAGCAAGGGTTTGAGCCGCCCACTTTTACAGGCTGGTTCCACGCCTGGGACCCACAAAAGTGGAGTGTAAGTGGATGACATGAGTCTCAGCAAGATAATTTACTTCACAAGTGTACAGCATAGTTAATGAATTTTTTTTCTCTTTTAGAGTGGGAAATCCTACGACCAGCTGAAAGCAGAGCTTGGTACTGCAACTAATATCATCGAAATTACTGTTGTAGGTTATTTATTCTTTAAATGGTATAATTTCACTAGCAATGTCAAGGTCAATTTTGTGAAAAAAGCACCTTCTTAATAAATAAATGTACAGTAGCAAGTGAAAGTCAAAAATGGTTTAACACCTTGTGCACAGGATCTGACCAAGCCAACCTCAAACCAAACCAACTCAACTAACTCAACTCAAGGGGGTAACTTACCCCGTCCTGTCACAGAAACCTTCCCTCCAGAGAAGCTGGTGAACATTCAGAAAGAAGACCTGCCTGATGCAGTCGACCCTACAAGAAAAGAGGTAAACTCTTGGTCTACATCTTTCTTACTCAAATCTCACACAAACAATGCCTTAATGCAATACCGCATTGCTCAAAACAATTCAATTTGTAACATTTTATTTCAAAATTACAAAATATATTTTATTTAAATTACTATATAAATTCAATAAATTTTTTTTTTTTTGAGAATAAAAAAAAATCTATTTATATTTTCATTTATATTTGTTCTATACAGGATATAGTGTGTGTGTGTGTGTGTGTGTATA
>SCHK01043820.1:4899-26678 GCA_004124795.1 Poropuntius huangchuchieni
TGCTACTTAAAATTCAGCTTTTTTTAAAAAAAACACACAGCAGTGTCACATTTTGGAAATAGTTTTCCCATTCATTTTCTCTATAGGGATTTTTAAAAATTCTTCAATAAAGAGTTTTAAGCTATGAACAGATATTAACAAACAAGCCAGTTGAATGAATAACCTTACAAGCTTAAATTTGAAACAAAAAGCATTTGAAAATTAGGGAAAATAGACTTCTTGACTGTCATAAAATAATTTATTAACTTTATTGTGGAATGAACTACTTATACAAAGCATTGCAAATAATATTCAGACATACCTGATTTTACTGTACATTATTAATTAACTGAACTAACTGTACATTACATTCTATATTTTTTATTATACCATATATTTAAATTTTATAGCAAAATATTCATGCAGAAATTAGCAAGAACTGATTATTATCTATTATACTCTTTTTCAAATTCTTCACGAATTAGCATGTTTTATTAAAAAAATGAAGTTAAAAATCACACTTATGGATTCTACAGCAGCATATCCCTACAAAAAATGCTTGGTCTTTTAAGAAAGGTTAATAGGATGTGGCTAATTTTCCTACAGAGAAATGAGTAGGATTTTTACACATGGGACCCGACTATTGAGGTCTATAGAAGCTGCATGCTTTAGTAAAACAAAGTACAGGTCATATATCACTTATATTATTATGTGCAGAAGTGTCTGTTCACCTTGAGCTCGTAGTCCTGGCGCGTGTCCAGCGTGTCACTGCGTAACTCCTGTTTGAGGTCAATGTCATCTTTAAAAGGCTGGGAGGAGGGAGAGAGGGTCACAGAAGGTAAAAACTAAACCATAAACGACAAGAGAGCAACCAAGAGGGGGAGAGAGATGCAACGTAAGAGGGGAGGAAAACCAACAGGAGATAAGAGGAGGAGAAGAGAAGAAGGATATAAAGGAAGAGAGGGAGGTTGAGAGAGAAAAAGGATTAATTTTACAGCTTTGGAAATGTTATTTAAGAGGAAATACATTAGTGGAAGATTATTAGTAATTCATTTTTTTAGTGTCTTTGTTATGTGTTAGGCAAGTTTAGGAAATTTAGTATTGGTTATTATATACTGAAAGCATTGTGTAACACAAGTGTTAGTGAAAAAACATTGAATCATTTTAGGGACAGTTTGCTCACAGATCAAATCTTGTGGTCGATAATTGTACATTTCAGTTAATTAGTTTCAAAGTTAATTATAAAAAAAACTGCATTTCAGAGCATTTCAGTGCTGTTGTATCATCTTCAGAAGATTTACAAGACAAGGCACAATCACCACTGGCAAAATACACAACATTACATCAAGATACATTTTTACTTAACATTAGCACAGTAACATTAATAATTAAAAATATTAATTTAAATAATAATAGAAATTATGTAACACCACCCACGTTGTACAAAAAGTCCAGAATCAATTATAATACTGTTTACAAAACTTAAGTTTTAATGCAACACTGAATCATTTAAAAAAAGTTTGTTTTCAGGATCAGTAATACAGTATCTTATTTGAAATAATTATATCATTATTATGTTTGATGTTAAAAGCTTCAAGTCTCAAAGTCCCTCTACACCTTCAGTTATTGTTGTGTGAGTTGTCAAAATTACTCACAGAGTACATGGCCTTCACCATGCGTGTTGCTGTGGAGACGCTCCCAGAGTCTTCCTCCAGACTATGGGTCTCTTTGTTTATGGTCTCTACCTTGATATCTGGCTTGCCGAGCGTGACCCCTCGACGACCTGGAAAGTAAACATCCCAGTCAACATCTGATTCATCACCGCCCTGAGCATGCTTTTTGAAGTGTTTGTAGCTATTATTGATGTTCGTAAATATGGCTAAATATGCCCTTGGGTTTTGTGAGCATTTAGAGACACTTTTATTTCTACACTCTCAAAGACAAACTTTGCATGTCCCTGTTTGAACGACTCACTACTTCAGATTATGTGATGTTTACACAGCTCACTAGACAGGCTGAGAAATTATTTGAATGATAAGAAATGTATAAAACAATACTTTTAATAATATATTTAAATAATTTACATTAATGTTCAAAGGTTTGGGATCAGAAAAGTTTTTTGAAGTTTTATTTCAGAAGGATGCATTAAATTAAAAGTTACAGTCAACAATGACTATAAAATTTCTAATTTTTAAAAAGATGGGTTTTACGAAATATATTTATATGTGTTTTACATTAATAATAATAAAAAGAAGAAATGTTTTTTGAGCTCCAGATCTTATTAGAATGATTTCTGAAGGATCATGTGGAACTGAAGACTGGAGTAAAGATGCTTAAAATTTAATTAAATTACATTTTAGTAAATACATTAAAATAGAAAGACGTTGTTTTAAATTGTAATAACATTTCACAATGTTACTGTATTTTAGATGAGCATTTTGCTAACCTCAAACTTTTGAACTGTACAACACAATTAATATTTTTTTAAATACCTAATAATTGTGAAAAAATTAAGAAGAAAAAACTCAATGTCATTTGTAGATTTGTATCAGTGGTCTTTGACAACTTACTTCCTTTGCGTTGCCGATACAAAAACAGCACTAACGCTAGCAAACACAGGATAAGCAGAATCGAACAGCCGACGGTTCCTCCTGCAATGATCCCCACCGGCACTATTTCTATGCCAATGAAAAAGACAAAGAGAAAGATAAGCACTACAATGCATTTTTCATTTTTAGCCTTGTGTTGGTGGCCTTTTCGCCTTTAAAAATTAGGACAGAAAAAGATAGCTATGAAGACGAAAGGAAAGAGGGAATGTTATCGTGATATGATGCAGACCAGACTTAATTTGTGCCATAAACATGTGCATTAACCATTGCACTGTGGCTTTAATGCAGCAGTATAACTGTACCCACGTACTGTATAATAAATAAAGAGAGAACTCCTAACCTGAGTTGACGTGACCTGAAGCAGATTTAGGTAATTCCATTCAAGCTATGTATTATTGAAGACTGTGCTCTTTTACTTCAGTAGAGCACTCTACTGTACTCTAAAGATGACACAGTATACAGTGAATTTCTGAAGACGTGAACTGTACAAAGTTTCATTACTAACGGACTTTATATATAAAACACTTTCTTTGTCTTATGCCAGATTGACCACACAAATGATTTCAAGATCACAAATTCGCTGAAAATCACATGAGATTGTCCTTATTTAGAAGTATCATAAATGTGCGTATGCAAGCACATATCCTCACCGGTTTCTTCCAGTGTGATGATCATGGTCCCAGGTCCGAATGAATTCCACGCGGTGCAGTTGTAAGTGGACTGGAAGTCTGACTCCATGACGTTGTTGATGGTGAGGGTGGACAGCACCGCACCGCCCTGTGTGGGCAGTTTGCTCTGTTCCACTGTGTATCGTTCTGATAGTGTCCCCTTCTCTTTTTCCCACACATTTTCCTTCCATGCCCACACCTGGGACAAACACACAACAAACAAACACATGGTGTGAGAGATCACTCGCATGCATTGCACATTTAAAAAAACAATGTGTGACAGCGATGGGATGAATTTTGGGAAAACTGCAGGAAGAAAGGTGCAGGTTCAAGATGGCACAGATAATTGTTCTCTTAATTATTTCACAATTATTTAAATTACATTTTAAAATATTAACATAGAAACCAATTATTTCAATAACATAACATATTCTACAATATTTTTGATCAAATAAATGCTTAATGCTTCTTTTAAAAACATAAAAAAATTATTTCAAACTTTTGACTGTTAGAATTTTGTACATATAAAATAACGAAATTTCCAAAGCAAAGTCATTTAAATTCTATCAAGTAACGGCCGAGAAATAAATAGTATAATATTAAACTAAAAAAATCTGCTGTGGCAGGTCCTGCAAGAAGCAAATGGACCAAAAATAATACCGTACAGTACAACATAATCTGTACATTTCATACAGGAGTGAAAAAAGAAATCCTTTATAAATATTTAGGATTTAAAAAGCATATTCAAGTGCATAAAATGCACCTGAACTGTATCTGCTTCACATTGCCCGCATGAACACATATTTCACACCGGCATTGGGATAAATGGCCTTTCTGTGCTGAAACATGGGGCTGGATAATGGCGAGAAAGCACCAGTTCTCCTTTCAAAACCACTAAAACTCTTGTATTATTCATGCAGAGCTGTGAGAATATTTAAAAATGCATACCTCCACATGTTCATGGTAAGCTTCCATTTACCTCACAAACCAAGACATTCGAAAAGGCTACAGCATTAAAAGAACAACGTCTCTGTTCCCATATTTCATATTTCATAAATCTCATCCCAGAGATGCATCAGGACTGAGCTGCACGTCATTTTAAATTAAAATCACTTGTAGTTTCAGAGAAGGGATGCGTCTGAAAGTAGCTGCATATATGCAGTTACAGCAGAGAGTGTTCCTTTGAACTCAGACCTAGTTTGAGTTAGTCTTAAACTAAAAACTCAAGAAACTGGTTTAAGTTAAGCTCATCTGGTTTCTCAGGCTAAAATAACATTTTTAAACCAGCTTTCCCATGGGTATCCAGATGGTGAATAATAAGAAAAGGGTATAGTATAAGTAATTACAGTTGTTTAGAAATCTTTATGTTCATTTCTGTGGAAAATAGCATGAATGTAAATGTAAGTAATTGTAATGTAACTTACGATCTTGTCTGGAGGAGGGGTGCTGGCAATGTAACACTTGACTTCCCCTCTCTCCCCTCGAACTGCATACTGGACCGGTTCGCTTGAGATGATGGGTGGACCTGCTCAAAAAACAGTCCAAAACAAAAAGCATAAACAACAAAAGCTATATATATATATAAGCAGAAAAACCACTTAAGAACATATACTATTATGTAGATGATATTGGTGGCTCTTTAGGGAGTGTTATTTTAATATCACTGAGATGCTTTTACAGTTTTTTATATTTTGAATTAGTTTTTATATTGTCTGTTTTAATTTTAATTTTAGTTAGTTTTATTTATTAGTTTTGTTTTTTAATGTCTGTATAGTTTTTATACATTTTTTAGATTCAATTATTTTAGTAGATTGTTAAGCTAAATGTTGCCTTGACAGTTTTTTAATATATTTTATTCTATTTCAGTTCAAGTGTATATTTCAAATAACAAAATCTTTTATGGTTTTAGTTTTAGTTGACTAAAGTTTTAGTTGATCTGTAGTTGTAGTTTTATTTTGACTTGGCTTTATGAGCCAGAACTGAATTTGAATGCACACACACACACACACACACACACACACACACACACACAAAATATATATACACTGAAATGTATTGATATCATACTTTCTATTCTCATAAAGGGATGTCTCACAGCCTCTCTAAGCTGCCATCTGCCTTATTTGGCTAGCTTCTACCAAATGACAGATGAATTTCCACCAAAATACTGTTTGAGGATGCATGAACTTTGACATCACCAAGAAATGTGCTCTCTTCCCTTTTAAATCTTATTTATTATGTTATTTGACCTAAATACAATTATACTACTAGTTGCATTTTATTATTTGCATTTATCAAGCTCTTTCCCCTAGAGTCTATGATCTATTTTTTGGATTGTGACCCAACAGTTGGGTCGATGACAGTGATGGTAAAATGGTAAAATCATCTGCTCAAATTGAACCCTTTTAAGTTACAAAAAGCAACAAAATATAGGTCCGGGTCGCTAAAGACCCGGATATGTAATAATGATTGGCGTTTCGATGCATTTAAGGGTTAACTAGTAACTTAATCAAAGCTTGATTAATCACTAAATGCAGAACTCTCAATGAGCTAAATATAGATAAATACCTTGAAAGCTGCATGGTTTTAAAAAGAGCTGTACTAACCGTTGACGGTGAGTGTGACCTCTGTCTCCCCGACTCCGATCCTAGGCACGATGGCCTTACACACATACTGACCAGCATCTGCCTGACTAACTGATTTCAGATAGAGCTGGTTATTATTACTCAAAACCTGTGCATTAGACAGGGAGAGAGACAGAAGGAGGGAAAAAAAAGACAAAAGTGCTGTAAAACCTGTTCACTGTCGACATTATCTAAAAAGAAACAAATGGAACGAAGGATTGCAGCTTCAACATCAAAACACAGTTGGAAGATAAATATGGAAGAGAAGCAGAGCCAGAAAAAGAAGGACACATATGGGGAACACTCACTGAAGAGAGATAAAGTCAGAGGGAAAATGTCATAGACAAAAAAGTAAACTGTAGAGAAAAATGGATAGCCTTTATCTTAGAAAGAGAGAAGAAAGATAGAACTCAACATGTAATAGAAAGTAGCTTTTACTGAACAGATCGATGCTCACCATGCTTGAACCCTTTTTTGTCCAGGTTAGTGTGAGGGGAGGATTTCCCGCCCACTTGCAATTTAAAGTGACGTCTGAGTCTACATCCACCGTTACTGGTTTAGGCTCTACAACCAGGATAGGGCCAACTGCATGAAACAGAGATTAAAAAAGGTCAGGTTTTTGCATTTAATATGATTATTTATATGACAACTATGATTAGCAGCTCCCTACACTGACAAATTTAACAAGAGATGTAGATACAGTAGATCTAGATAGATAGATAGATAGATAGATACATAGATAGATAGATATTGCACTATACAGACACAGTGGACAGCTTTAATTACAAGTAAATAATTACTAGGTAATCTGCTTCACATATTAATTTTCACTTTAGGATGTTCTAGACTAAGTTGCATTTCTGAAGTTGATACTCACAGTGGACATCGACGAGTATGCTGACGTTTGTGCTGCCCACAGCATTGAACACTTGGCAGGACACAGGCTCAGTGAAGAAAGAGTGATCAGCCTTGGTGACAAAAACGCTCTCTCTCGCCCCCTGTATGACCACACCTCCCTTTGCCCACCTAGCAAAGCCAAAAAGAGCCAATCAGTGACTCATAGGCAGATATGAAGAGAGACCCATGAAGCATGTACAGAAAGGAATTCAAGGGTACAACTGCCGTAACAGAAAATAATTGAAGATATATGGGGCTTAATACTACTTAAAGGACGTCTTTATCTCCCTGATAAAAAAAGTCATTAATTTTTCATCTCACGGAATGTAAAAGGAACCACTTTAAGCATCACATTTAGTAAGAGACATACTTATAACCCATAATAAGTGGGTTGGCAGTAGCTTGGCAGGTGAAGGTCACTCTCTCTCCTTCCAATACGGAGCGAGGCTCAATGGATAACGTCACCACCGGTGGGTCTGCAGAGAGCATTCAGAATACATAATAAAGCCATAGTCATTCATTAGAACAAAGGCAAGTTGAAGGACTGACGGTAAGGAGCTGGAGTGGACGTGGAAGTCAACGCAAGGGAAACTACTAATATAGCTCCAGAACATAGATGTATGTCACGGTTCCATCTAATGGTTCATGCTGTCATCTTAAAGGGGTTTTAACCTTTTAGAAGGTTTTCGTGTGCTGTACTTTGTAAAGCTGCTTTAGTACAGTTTGTACCATATTGTGGTTTGAGAAGACGGCCAATGAATACAGCACCGACTGGCTAGATGTGGGAGGTCCTTCTCTCTTACATTTCTTTTCCTACACTGTAAAATATGTTTGGTCTGTGCTTCATGTGGTTTTATTCAAGCCAAATGATTATTTAATATGACTGAATCTACCTGACTAAATTAGGTTACACCAACAAAAGTCATTTTTAAGGGTTAGATCATATAGAAATAGTTATTTAAGAGAAACAATTGCACCAGGAATGGGCTGGGACTAATAAAAAGCACTGTACATTGCATATAAATTTGTAAGTCTATTGTGCACCAACAAAATATATTGGCATCAGTGGCTTCCTCAACAGTGAGACTTTGGCTCTTTTCTCTTTCTTTATAAATGTTACTGAAGCTGGAAAGAGTTTTAGACTTACGGTGTACGTTGAGGGTGATAGTGGCCCTTTTGCCCATCGGCACGGCCAGGTTAGTAGCAACACAGGTGAAGTTCTTCCCCGTGTCTGTATCTACTGGTGAAATGGGCAGGTAACTGCGTGTGGTCACGCGTTTCCTGTCTGGAAGCACCTCCTGCATAGAAAAAACACACAGAGCATATCAATACCGCTGTGCTTGAGTACACAAGCTGTTACATACCAACAAACTCATGCATGTTTTGCTTTACATTTATTCTCATGAGTGTGCGTGTCTCACCGTGGTGCTGACGGCTCCCTCTATCGGCAGGCCGTCTTTCTGCCACTCTATGACAGAGGCGGGTTTGGCTCCGCGGGACACGCAGCTCATGTTGTATGGGACCCCTGCTGTGAGGAGGATCTCCGGGGCCCCCTCAATCACCGGCTCATCGGGAGGAACTACACACACAAACACATATGGAGTTCAATTATTAACAACATCTCATAAATCTATTCATTTCATAACACAGTAACCCCTTCATTCCATCACAGCAAACATCTAACGCAGCAAGCTTTTAGCATGCTCTGACCATTCAAACTCAAAAACACACAGCACTCACTGAGGACGGTGAGTTTGGCCCGTCGCGAGCGCAGCGCTGCCTCCGTGGCCTGGCACTCATAAAGAGAGTCGTCTGAGAGTTCAGCAGCGGAGATCTCCAAATTATACTGTCCAACATCCACCAGCCGCAACACTCGATACCGCGGCCAGGCTGTAAGAGATATGCACACACAGACCACAACTCGCCACTATTAGTGATGATTTGGAGATAAACAGTCTACATTTAAACACAGATATACACTAAATCGTGAAAAGTGAGTGGTCTGATTGGTTTTTAGTGTGTTGCTAGGTGGTTTCTATATGCTTGCTGCTATATGCTTGCTAAAAAGTTCTGAGTAGTTGTTCAAAAAGAATTTCTGAAAGGACAATGAACTAAATAATAAACAAAACTAGTTTTCATTGTAACTTGAGCGTCACGGTTTTAGAATGTCTTGCCACATGCAAGACGCTGCACGTGCAGGATGTGAGGGGACCCAGAAAAACAACAGAAAAAGTGAAAAAAAAAGGTCTGTGATGATTGCCCCCTTAAAGTGTTGCTATGTGGTTTCTATGCACATACCTGTGCAGGTTTATTTTTTTTTTGGGGGGGGGGGGGGGGGTATGGGGTTGTAAAAAAAAAAAGCCTACCCTTAAATCTCATATTCTTGTCTCTAGAAATCTACAGATTTTTCATCCATTTTGCTCGGACAAGAAATAGAACACTTCTCATCAACAAACTACTTGATTTGTAGTATCTGCTTCAAAAATGGTGTGAGACAAAATACACGCTTGATTTACTTAGAGATATGAGATTTGAAAAGAAATAAACTCTTTACTTTGAGATCTGAGATTTGAAAAAAAAAAAAAAAAACTCACTCTAAGCAATAGCAACAGTGACGTTTGCCTACTAACAAGGAAAAAAATTAGCATGCAGTGCAGTGACGTTTTCCACCACTCAGAGGCAGCAGAGTTTGCGTGATATATGCTAGCGCTATGACATGGACATTTCCAGCTTCTGCTGCAAGAGAAATGACAAAAATTCTGCTGTGAATTACATCACGCATCCCCAACCCACACAGCCCTCTCTACGGTGGGATTGAGTTATCAGTGTGTGCTGTGCGCATGTATTTCTGCGTGTGCACATTTGTGTACGTGTGTGTGTGTGTGTGTGTGTGTGTGTGACTGCAGGATTTGTTCACATGCTTTTATATGAAAGCCACGGGGACAAACCAGTGAAGCATCACAGTGTAAATACAACTACACTGAGTCAAAGTGAGAGAGCGAGAGAGAGAAATCTTCCTCATGCCTTTTAATGAATCTGGCAAATGCAGCAAATGTAGTTTATCAGGTCCACATTTATCTATTTATAATGGCAGAGGTTAAAAATACCACATCCTGCCCTCACTGTTCTCATGACAGTCCACAAGGAGTGAGAAAAGATGAGCTAGTGGAGCAGAAATGCAAAAGAGCAAAGGGAAAGAGAGGACAAAAGTGAGACAGAAAACAAGCAAACAGGGAAACACGGAAAACAGCGAGAAAGATGACAGATGAAATTGAAGGAATGTACATAGGGAAAACAGAAGAAGGAAAGAAATACACACATTCCTACATTTTCTGAAGAAAAAGTGTTTCTGAGGGATTGCTACGGTGATCTGGGTACATTTTAGTGTGTTACTATGTGGTTGCTAAAGTGTCTTGGGGGGTGGGGGTTTGGTAGAGTTTGACCAGTTGATTAGTTTTGCAGATTAATCAGCACTGATAACCGATCACTGGAAAAATCGGTTATCGGCATAAACCCATACCGATAATTTTAACTGTTTGTGTCTGTTGCTGGAATGGCTGAGGGTCTGCTGTCATTAAATGGAGCGAGAGCGGCCATTAGAATTTGTTATGATTGTTACCATCTAGCCTATTTGAATTAGTTTATATCCAGCAGATAACTTTTATGCATTTGTTATCCAGCGAAGTTACATATTTACAAATTCACATGTTTATGTGCTGAAAGAAACATATGATCAGAAAATCATCAAGCATTCTAAAGAAAATGTGTGAGAGTGTACATACAATATATATATATATATATATATATGTGCACATACTCACTATGGGTGTAACGCTACATGTACTTACACCAAAAATGTTCTGTATGGGTCTTTTGGTTCGGTACTATACTGTGTTTTTTTGTTTGTTTTTTTTTGTGTATGTGTTGCTATGTGATTGCTTTGGTATTCTGAGTGGTTTTTAGCATTTTTACGTGGTTAAAAAGAATACAAATATTAGAAAAAAACAAACCAGGAAACACAGAAAATAATGAGATATGAGAGAAACTGAAAGAGTGTACAAAGAAAACCTGAAAAGTACATAAAGAAAGAAAGAAAGAAAGAAAGAAAGAGCGCTGTGTATCACTGACCCCGGAGGTCTTCTCCAATGCCTAAGGCCAGTCCATCCTTGGTCCACTGCACAATACCCGAATAGTTGAAGACCACGCAGGACAGGACCACCCTCTGGCCCAAAACCACTGACTGGTCTGCAGGCTCCTGAGAGAACCGCGCCGTCCGCACTGAAACACAACACACAGTCTTCAGTTACTATCAATAATGTCATGTACAAGCATAACAATAATTTTCCCTTTCTCATTATCAAGTCACATAATGAAGTCACACCCCAGGCCCCTCCCACGATAGTTGATTGACACTAGCGTTTTACCTTAGACCCGCCCTCAGTGACCTCTCATCAGTCCGTCATTGTTTTGATGCCGGAGCAGATGTAGACAAGAATGATTCCTAAGCAGCTGAGATTTTGTTTTGGGATGTAATAATGAACATAGCAGTTCATTTACTTCCGACATCTGAGCCGCTGAAGATGTGGTGGATTATCTTTGTTTTTGAAGGCAATGCACCGTTCCCTGATCTACCTAAATGCGTTTATGTTTGCGTGAATCATTTGTGATCCAGCCTCACCTCCAGAAGTGAAAATAAGGTTTTTTTATGAATCTTTGCAAATTGCCTTTCCTAATAAAGTAAATAGTTACAAGAGAATGGCTCATCACCTCACGGAAGAGAGGGGCGGGGTCAGCAGAGCTTATTAGCATTTAAAGGAACATGCACAAAACGGGCTGCTGAAAACAGAGCTGATTTTGACAAGGTAAAAAGGATGTTGTTTTAAACTACCATTGAGAAATTTTAACCATAGTATGTTGGTTAAAATGTAAAGAATCATATCAACTTGTGGAAAATGGGCATCCAGTGACCCCTTTAACATTCTTCTAAACTTCTCCTTTTGTGTTTGAAGGAAGTCAGTCAGTCTATGGGACTTGACATGAGGGTGAGTCAATGACTATTTATTTACAGAATTTCAAACTAAAACTGAGAGTAATAAAAGTTAATTCAGTATGTGACAGACTAAACATAAGCAAGAATGGTAAGAGTCACTGACTGAGACTGCAGCATAACGCCTACATCCATTGAGCAGCTTCTCTTACAATCACTCTTCTGAGTAAATCAATGTGGTTCCTTGGAAGAAGAAACGTGTCCCTTGATACCAAATTCCAGACACATTTCTTCACCCGCAAAACATGGTATCCACCAGAGTCGCTCTCTTTCTCTGACACACAGGAGGATATTTGATACTCCAGACAAGCCCGAGTCTCCAGCTTGAAGAACTGACTTACAATGAAAGCTTTCATTCAGAGCCTGAGTTGTGGATCTTTAATTGGACTGAAATCAAGAATGTTGTAAATTAAGTAAGGGCAACTCATATTTTCCCTGAATTCTTCTTTTCTTCGCTCAATGCTTCTCTCTCTTTCTTTCCTCCCTTTTTCCAAGTCCATCAGGAAGCTGTTTGCAACCTTCCTTGTTCTCTTTTTCTTTATTCCTTTAAAAAATGAAAGTCTTGTCATCATTTTTATCCACCCTCACATTGTCGTATGACTTTCTTTCTTCTGTAAAACACAAAAAGAGAGCTTGTAAAGTGTGCCAGTTTCTCTTTTCCATGCACTACAGTATAAGGAATAGGGACTTGAAGGGATAGTTCACCCAGAAATGTGCATGTGCATGTAAATAATGTTAGAATCTTTTTTTATTTTTGAACTGAACTATACCTTTCATTTTAAAAGGTTGAACAATTACACATCATAGTAATCAGAAAAGTACCATAAACGTAGTCCATACAACTTGTGTTCTATATTCAAAAAACCTTGAAGCTATATCCTTGAGAAACTGCTCAAAGTTCAATGTCGTTACTGATCAGTCTTCCTCTTCAGTGAGTTGAGAATGTCTCTGACCACCATATCAACAAGTGAGTTGAACTTCAGAACCAGACGAGTCTGATTCATGAACAAATCATTCTGACTGTTTTTAAACCGGATCAGCTGATTCAGGATATACTGTATGAATCACGAGGGCGGATGTCACGATTTTCAATGAATATTAGAGCAGCTTAAATTGTAGTTTGTTTCTATGCTTCAACTGGCTTCAAACCAGTGTTGATATTGTAAACTAAAACTAAAACTATTAAAAACAGTTTTCATTAATGAAAATAAAAAATATATAAATATTATATGAAAAACCATTACTTTTTAAAAAAATTAAAAATAGTTTAAGGTACTATAATAGATATAATTAATACAAAAATAACACTAAATGTCTTTCCCTACCTGTATGCATTTCTTTTGTGTGCAAAACTAAAAACAAGAAAAATATTTTGAAAAAAGTAAAAAAAAAAAAAATCATGAATTGAAATAAAATAAAACAAAGTAATATTACATAAAGATAATATAAAACTACTGGCAACTATTTAATAAATCAAAATAACACTTTTTTACACACAAAAAACTAATAAAAATGACAAAGCACATAACACAAATACATAAATTAAAAGGGAAAAGTTAAAATATATCGACAAAACCTATGCAAAATATCATTAAATACTGTAACGGTGTGTAAATAATGCTAAAACAACACAGTTTCAAACATCACGTCACATGGAGCACTTTTGTGATAATTTATAGTTCTTTAGCGTCCATTCTGCTTGAAACCCCATTCAGTGATACTGCATGGAAAAGATCAACCAGCACAGTTTTTAGTATTTCTCCTTTTGTGTTCGACTAAAGGGACAAGGGTGAGGAAATTAACTTTCCCTTTAACTTCACATTCCTATGGGAATCCCTGGTAACGCCATCATCTAGTTTGGGGCGATATTAACAAGAACAGCCGTTACTTTTGATCCGTTTTGTCATTTTTGCACAATTCCTTGCAGTTTTCTATCCTTGTTTAAATACATTTTTCTCTCCCCAGCTCTGCCTTCTATTTCTGTGGTCTTCCTCTCTGGTTGGAGGGGGTTTGGAGACACGCTGTCACAATCCATTTATCACATTAAATATCAGCCCTCTAGCCCTCTCTTGTTCTCTCGCTCCCTCTCTCTCGTCTCTCATCCCTCCAGCATTCCTCTGTAGGTCCCCATCTCTCTCAGTTTCTTAACAACTGGCATATGCCCACTCATCCCCCCATGACCCCATCCCTCTCTCGTTCTCTCTTTTTCTCTCCGTGTCTGTTTCCTCTTCTTCTCGCGCAACATCCGTGATCACTTTGGGTAAATTTAATGAAGGCAAACAAGAGGAAACAATGCTCTAATGACCATGAAAAACATCATATATTCTGTAGGATAATGCAGTTAATGTGTTACTCTGGCATCCCAAATTCCTTTGTGTCATGCGCTTTCAAATACAGAAAATTTCAGTTTATTTACTCCTTCATTTAAAAGAGCTTATTTAACCTATGACTTTCTTCTGTAAAAACAATGTTGCTGTCATTAACAAAATCACTTTAAGTATTTGAAATGAAGCTTAACCAAAAATATAAACATTATATAAAATAAAATAAAATATTTATATAATATTATATATAAGAAATATTGCAACTAACTGAAAAATATACAAATGTTTTTGTATATTCAATAAAAGCCAATGGGGTCAAAAACAACACTGGCCCCCATTGACGTTTATTACAAGAACAAATAAAAACATACATTTTTCTAAATATCTTCTTTTGTTTTCCACAAAAAAGAAAGTTATACAGGTTTGGAACAACATGAAAATAAGTTAATTACGAATTGTAATTTTTGGGCGAACTCAAATGGGGGAAAGTTAAACATGATCCGATTTTTATCATAACATGATAAAACATGCAGAGAAAGTGGGACTCGAAACATCTTGAAGGTCCAGAATATCATAGAGACTTATGGGTGGGCTCTTATGACTTGGGCCAGTAAGCAACCACCTAGCAACCACATAAACACACACTCAAAACACCATAGCAACTGCATAATCACTTTTTGGCAACATTCTAGCATTGTTTTGCACTGCATGCTCTACAGAAAATATAGCAGCAAGTTATCATAGTTGTTTTTATACAGCGGACCAGTATTTGGCCTTCACTAAAATCCATACCTATCCATTAACAGTATTACATCACAGGGAGGTCATGCAACCCAATGTGACAATGCGGTCTACAGCTGCCCGTCTTGTAAAGCAGCAGTGTATTTATGACTCCTTTCTATAGAAGATTACTCAGCTGCATTCGTCCTCCACCTAAAGGGTTTTGTGCATATAGAAACTTGTGTTTATAGAGTATACTGCTAAAATGAGAGAGCTGGTGGATTAATAACTCTCTGAAGGCTTTGATGTGTTTAGAGGAAATACAAACCTGTGTACAGTATTCGAAAAGCAGTATTTATGAAACAGTAGGTAAACAATATGCGGATCGAATATCCACTGAGGCTCTTAGGTGTGCAGCCAAAGGACACTTTGCTATCCCATGAGGCCACTGGAGCCCAGGAGCTGTCAGATTCAAAAATTAACCAAAAAAAAAAAAAAAAGTAGAGAACTGATTCGAGCAGCTTTTTTCAAGTGCTATAGATACCAACAATAACGTTCCTAATGGTTAAATTGTACTTGTTTACTCTTTAATGCTTAACTGTATTTCATTCAGCAAAAAAACGAATTAAATAACTACAGTGGTTACCTCACACACTGGAATGAATTATGTCAGTATATTTGTACTGTTTGTACAGTAAATTTAATTATGGGAATTGTGTGTGTATGCTATATAATTCATTATAGTGTGCTACAGTACTGTATTGCTCTGCATTGAGCAGCGTAAAGTTGATCAGTATAATGCAGGATAACATACTTCACCCAAAAATAGTTTTTTTCTTCTGCAGAACACAAAAGAAGACATTTTTCTCGAGAAGACAACTTTTTTGCCGCATAATGAAAGTCAGTGAGGTCCAGAACAGCATAGGACCACAATGACTTTCATTGTATAGATTGAAAAAACACACACAGAGACACTTTTCAAAACATCTTTTGTGATCTACAGAAAAAGAAAATCATACATGTTTGAAACGACATGAGGGTCAGATAGAACGATGACAGAATTTTCATTCTTGAGTGAACTGTATATTTAACAGCTTGTCACACTATATGTGGTAAGTAGTCAAAAACATGTTATTTAACTGTCAGCCATCCGTTTTCACTTGTAAATGGTGCTTGATCCGTGCATATTTCTCTCCTGATTCAGACGTGATAACTTTGGATTTGTGTATTACAAACATGCAGTTTTTCACTGCACAAGACATTAATTGATGCACTGGAGTTGAGTGGATTATTGTGGTGTTTTTATCAGCTCTTCGGACTCTCATTCTGACGGCACCCATTCACTGCTGATGTAATGTAAACTTCTCCAAAAACTCATCTACATCTTGGATGGCCTGAGGGTGTAGCAAATCTTCATTTTTGGGTGAACCTATCAACAAATGTAAACAGTAGTTCACACAGTTCAAGTTTTCAAAGCTATCTTTATTATATATTGCTAACTTTTGCCTGAATGCATGTCAGTGTTGTTTTACTGTGTTCACTTACCCAATGGCTATAGCAAAAATCATTGTAATTTTAAATTGGTGAGATTTCACTACATTATACATTTTGACTCAAAGCCTAATATTTACTGACATATAACGCTTCTGACAACTTCCTTTGACAACTAGCCCCGGTCTCCCCTATAAGTGCTCACTGCATGAGCTTGTTATTTATGAATCAACCAAAAGGAAACAAAAAAGGATGATAGAAGAGAAAGAGGAAAGGGGGAAAAGAGAAAGACACAGGGAAGATGAGGACAGAAACACAAATACAGCGATGGAGAGAGACATGGCTGGAGAGGGAGTAAAAGGCAACTAATGAGAGAGGACCTGAGAGAGAGCGAGAGAGGGCTTGTATAGTTTTCATTATGTGGGTTATGCTGCAGTGACAAATTTAGAGTGTCCTGATTTTCTTGAGTCACTGATCCCTGGGTACCAGCAGTAGTCCGTGCCACACTGCCAACGTCCTGACCGCACAAAGACGTGGTCACACACACACACACACACTCCGACCACACTTACACACCACACTCGTGTCAGGGACACACCACTTGACCGACCTGAGAGAACAGCCTCTCATCGAGGGATCGCCGGATCGCAAACCCAGCACACCAGAAAATTCACTTCTGTCAACAAACATAAATCCTGAAGATTATCAGTTTGCACTCCAGGACTAACTGGATCCAGTGGAACGCCTTCGGATGTGCGCGTTACAGTACGAAAATATTCAAATGCGCAACAAAGACTGAGATGATGTCATTTTAATTATAAACCCCTTCATGAATAGAGATAAAAATGGATAAGCTCCACCCCTTTCCCATTAACCAGAGAGAACTCTGTGGATTATATATCGAAAAGGGAGTTCTTTAATGCATTTTTTAAAATGCCACTTAGTATTTTTGACTTGTTTTCCACGATAAATTTCCAAACTTTCTAAACTTGTCTTGTTTTCTAAACATAAATAAATAAAATGAAAAAGATCAAACAAGAACAAATATCTACTAATGAGTTAAGAATAATAAATTTATTTTCCTTTTTGAATAAATTAGATTTTTCTTACCCCACTGGCAGATTTTTTTTAGCTTAAGCTTACTTAATTTTAATAACAAGACATAACATCTTATGTAATTTAGCTTGCATCTTATTTTTAGAGTGTTTAGATAGTTGGACTGAAAACAAGACAAAAATAATAAGAAAACCATTTTTTGCAGTGTTGTTAAATAAATTATGACACCTGTAATTTGTTTTAAAATTATTTATTTCTTTTATTCATTTTATTATTTTGTACCAGACACAAATACTAAACAAGAAAACCATTTTTTGCAGTATTGTTAAATAAATTATGACACTGTAATTTGTTTTAAAATGATTTATTTTATTTATTTATTTTATTATTTTGTATCAGATACAAATACTAAACAAGAAACCCATTTTTTGCAGTATTGTTAAATAAATTGACAATTGTTTATTTATTTATTTAGTTTATTCATTTTATTTTTATTTATTTGTTTTTGTACCAGTTAAACAATAACCCAATGACATTTTGCTTGTATCTCGATTTAAGAATGTTATTTGTATTGGAATAGAAGACAAAAATATTTTTCTTGCAGTGTTGTTAAATAAATTATGATACTGTACTGTTTTTGAACATTGACTACACTGCACACTATGAGGCTAAAAAAATATTAATTTACTATTATTTGTTTTAATATTACACAAAAATAAAGGTATCTGGAAACAGCATTGATGGCGTCCCATCACATCTTACTGTACCAGTTAAACAATTAGCTAATGTTTTTTGATATGGCAAATGAGAATGGAAGACAAAAAAAGGACTGTCCCCATTACCTTCTCTGGCATACTTTAATCAAAACAGACCCTTCGAGGTAAAAATCCTAGATACCAGTAAAAGCAGCACTGTCACAACGTCAGACAAAAAGAGCCGAGCTGTTCAAACTCCTCGGTGCGCATGCAGCGCAACGGACTAGACACTTGTGTGACTTCATGCGCTAGCCGCTCTCAGACAACAAAGGAGTGTGTCTGGACAAGGAATACGTCACCTGCTGCGGTCAAGGTGCTTGTGCCGGAGCGACAGGAAAAACCAACATCTGACACCTCGACAAAGAACAGACAGCCACTTTCAATGCTTCAGATGCTCAAATGATTTTATTGGCCATTTCTGATTTCAGATGTCGCTGGCTCGTTAAACCGCTCTGTGCGTTGCTGTCATTGATGAATTAGCACCATATAATTTATTAGTGCACATAAAGCTGTCATAATCATTACATCCGTGCCGTTTTTAATGCATCCTATACAGTAACCCCTCTCTTCATGCCTTTTTTCATCCCCTGCTCTCCAGCTCTTCAACCAATCAGGCACTTTCACTGGCTCGTAGTGTTGCGTCACCATAGCAACAGCTGACGTATGCAAAAAACTACCCCAAAAGTTTTTTTGCTTGTTTGCAGGCATGTGTGTGTACCCATGTATGTGGTTTGCTTATGTCTTTGTGCACGCAGGAGGCGTCTTTGTGCTTTTTAACATTTAAACAGTTAAATAAATGTCCACTTACCTAGTGTTTTTGAAGATTACAACTGAGAATGCAAGTGTGTGTATGCATGTACATATGTCTTTATGTGTATTTGCATGTGCCTCCTGAATGCATGTATGTATATGCATGTTTGTGTGTGTGTGTGTGTGTGTGTATGCATATGTATGTGTTTGTGTGTGCAAGAGGCCTCATTGTGCTTCTTTAACATGCCAGCTTTTAAATAAATGTGCTTTAAAACATTTAAATGAATGTTTTTAACATTTAAACAGTTACATAAATGTCCAGTTAAACCATACTCAGTGTTTTGAAGATAACAATTGAGAATGCATGTGTGTGTATATGCATGTGTTTATGTGTATGCATTGACCTCCTTATGCTTATTTAACATTTAAACTGTCCAAAAATGTGATTTTTAACATTTAAACAGCTAAATAAATGTCCAGTTCGACAATTTCCCATTGTTTTTGAGGATTACAATTAAGAACGCATGTGTGTATGCATTGCATGTGTTTGCATGAGGAGGAGGCCTCCTTATGCTTATTTAACATTTAAACAGTTAAATAAATGTGCTTTTTAACATTTAAACAGTCTAAAATGTTATTTTGTAACATTTAAATAGTTAAATGTCATGCGGGAACAGCTGCAATGAAAAAATGGTCAAGCAAAACCTAAACCACCGAGACAGCCTGTTTTTACCGTTACTCGCTAACCGTGTACGAGCGCTTTGCTTTGTTATGTACAGGTCTGTGTGTCCCTTTCCTTCGTCAACATTTCCTCATGTCATCTCTTATTTGTCTGCAGCCTCATCCGATGCTTTCCTTCCATCATCTTCCCGCTTTGCTCCTCTCGATTTGCCCTTGCCATTCCTGACAGCGAGGAGAAACACCTCTTTCTCCGTGTCGCTCTCTCATTCTCATCTCCCTCTTCACACCTCTCTCTCTCTCTCTCTCTCTCTCTCCTTGTCCTTTTCTCCCCCTCCATCCCTCGTTCCTCTCCTTCTCGCTCTTTGTCCCTCTATCTGTGCAGCCCAGCGTTGCTATAGAAACCGATCTATTTGAAATAGGAGGGAAGGAAAATTATTTCTTGCTTCTTCCCCCATTTCACTCCATTCTCGGCCACCGGGTCTCATCTCCTGCAGCATTTATACAGTTGATTTTAACATTATTTATCTGCGTGAATCGTTGCTGGAGCTATTGTTGCCATGACTACTGTGGGAACGTTGACATAATATTACATACAGTGACCATGGCAACCTCAAGGGTCATCAGCAGAGCGCTATGCTAATGCTTGGACGCACTGTCCACTTCCAATGGGCCGAGGCTTGAAGTATTACCTAATTCCTCACAGACATCCTTTTAATGCACTAAATATTTGGCTTTCAAAACAAATATCAAGAGGCTGGGAATGCCAGATGTGTTTTGTGTGTGTGTGCACGCATATGAGGAAACACGCACAATCTGACATTAAACTTGCTCTCAGAAGACAGAGAGAATTTATTGCTGTTTCATCATATGCCTTTTATTTTATGACTTTGACGTACTTTGATGCAAACGAATGGAAATCACTAGTCATATAAAAAGCAAGCGTTCCACTCAAGTGTGGGAATCTCCTTCAATCCCGATCTAAAGATGAGCAACGCTGATGAGTAACTAGCCAGGAGTCATTTATGTCTGATTGATTTTTACACGTTCCTAATGTGCTCATCACTTAATTCAAATTAACTTAAAATGCAACGTTCACAACATATTTTACTTCCAACAGAAAATGTAACCCATTTATGAGTGATTTTTTATATTAGGGCAGGACTTCATTTTATCATTTTGTAATAAAGCACAACAGCAGCTTCTAAAGTATTTTTCCCATAAGGATTTAAAATAATAATAATTTATAAGTATTTAGGTATTTTGACAGACTATTACTTCATGCAAAGTGTGCCATGAGAGTATTTTGGGGTGATTTGCTTGTCACTGCGTTTCCATTCAAATTGCGCAAACTGAAATCGCTAATTGAAAATACGTAATTTTTCAGGCAATTCGCAAAAGAAATATAACACAAAACACATTTTTGCATTTACAAGTCACCTGAAGTACATAAAAGTCACATGATCAGTCTTTAGTAAAACACTATAATTTAGTCACATAACATCGGTTAATGGAAACGGCGTCAATTTGCAATAGGTTTTTTTTAATGACAAAAATTTCAGAACCCAACTGTTGCACTCCATTGACTGAATAGTAAAAACTGGGCGTCACATACCAGAATGGAAACAAGTGGTTGAAGGAGCAGTTGTTTCAGAGGTGAAGCAAGTTACTAGAGTTTCATATAAGATTATAAAATTAAGTATTTTTTGCCAACAGCTTCAATTTGTTAACTTTAACTAGGTAAACATAAATTAGGTATAATAAAGTAACAATAAACAACACTTTACAGCATTTAGGCCGCGTGTCCACCAAAACGTTTTTTCCTGGCGTATTTTTTCAATTGTTCTCAATTTGAGAGCCACATTTTTTAAAACGGCAGGACCGTGCTGTTTTTTTTGCGCAGAGCACTAAGCATTCGGCCGTTTTTTCCTTGCCGCTGAGAGTTGAAGATTGTTCAACTTTGGATTAAACGCTGCGCTCATCACTGTTACTTTCTAGTCAGTCAACCAATCACAGTGAAGGAGGGGCGGGACTACTGACTGTTCTACGGCTGAACAACAATGGAGAAGTTAATGTTGCTTGTCTCCGAGTATCTATTTGTTTACTAGATTTAATTCCCGGACTACCATAATATTGTTAGGAAATATAATGTTTGGAGAAACATTTAATTCGCGATGCATC
>SCHK01043978.1:265-10410 GCA_004124795.1 Poropuntius huangchuchieni
ATGGAATCTCAATATAAATTCTAGGACCCCTTTAATGCTGCTTAGAGGGACATGGAATGCTTTAACCTGCAGTTACAAATGCATAAATAATGTTTTGATACACTGATAAGTTTGTATAGTCGCTTATGCATGAACTCTGTAGGTGTGTCTTGTTTGATTTTTGCAATATACTGGAAAATGTCATATGTCTCACAAGTTCAGTATTTGCACTTAACCTGCGCAGATTTAGCTTGCATGAACCTCCCTAAGAAATGAATGAGTGAACATAACTTACGAAAAGTAACCCGCCAAATTGGCTAGTGATTTGACGGCGTTACCTGCCACAGCTGATTTTTACTCACATTTGGCGGATTGACGGGTGTTAATTTCAAACCCTGGGTATAATCATCATTTTATAATAAATTAAAAATCAAAACCTGAAAACTAGGAAGTGGAAATGGCAACTGAGCTATTGAGTTATTCTCTGCTGCCATCTACTGGATATAATGTTAATTTCATATAATTGTCTTCTCAAAAGTCTTTGTTTTCCACAAGGTTTTTTTTGCACAATTTTTCATCATCTCCATGAATAAAAAAGTTAATTTTACTGCGTAAATGTAAGGTTAAAAATAATAAGGCTTTTAAATATTGCATTAAGCTATTTTCTATTTTATTTATAATATGATAAGTTTTTATAGCACCAAATCAGCATATTAGGATCATGTGACACTGAAGACAGGAGTAAAATGAAAATTCAGCTTTGAAAATTTAGCTTTGCCATCACAGGAATAAATTCCATTTTAAAATATATTAAAATAGAAAAGTTAAAATATTTCACAGAATTTCTGTTTTTACTGTATTTTTAATTAAATAAATGAAGCCTGGGTGAGCATAAGAAACTTTCTTCAGAATTATTAAAGCTATTCGTTTAAAAACCTTGGTCTTTTTTAGCACCCAGTTAAAAGACAGTTAAGATGTTTTTCTTGACAAATGGCAAATTATGATATTTTTATTTTGTTGTGCGCAGGTGGAAGTCAACCTAGATGATGAGACTGAGATCAACCAGACCAAACTAGTATTAGGTGCTCAAACAGACTATGACATGGAAGAAGAAGAGGAGGAGGAAGAGGACGATGACGAGGATGATGATGCAGATGACGACCTCGATATGGTGCTAGAAGATGAGGAAGATGAAGATGACTACTGACAGTGCCTGCAAAGACGGCGTTATTATTTACTCCTGTGTTTAGGTGTGTAGTCTGCACATTTGGCATGCTGATAGAGACTACAACAGTCTCTCTGTCTTAGATTGGTGTTGCTTTAGATAAACTGTTGGTTCACCCATCTATAAAATCCTCCAAAATTATGTGTAGCACAAATACAACTCCTCCTATTACTGTGCTGTTGGCCAAGCCTGCACTTTATGTATTTTTTAAATACATATAAATTAAAGATTGCACCAATTCTATTTCATGGTGTTCACCAAGTGATGCTGTACTATATAGGCTTTATTTAATATTGTATTGTATTGCTTTCAGATCGAATGCATTATGATTATGAACCTGATGATAAGTATTCTGTATGTACATGTTCATGTTGTGAGGTATTCGCAGAGGTATTTTTTCTATTTGGAGTGAGTGTGTGGACTAGGTTGTGTATGCATGGGCATGACAGTTGTTCTAGCTGAGCCAGTATTTGAACTTTTTTGTACTTAATGTGCAGCATTGTTAATGTACAGAGAGTTCCTATGTTTTCTTAAAGAAAAGCATCTTTTCTCCAGATTTAGAAGAAGGTGCTCAGCGTAATGGCATTTTAAAACACTTCAACTTAGCACTGTTTCTTTAACAGAGCGATGCAGGTTGTTTGGTTAGGTGTTTTGGTGTTGCCTTGATGTAAGTGTATGATGTGTGAATGACATTTTTACATTACACTGTAGGTACATGCTAATAAAGGCGAGTGTGATGATCAGATATGATGACAGATGCATTTCCTCTGTTGGCCAGTATTATTAATATAATAAATTACAGTTTCTGTGACAACAGACTTCTGCCCCCTCCCAACCACAGCATGAACCTGCAATGCAGTAAAAACACTACCAGCATTCAGTATTTTGTTCAGCATTCAGTACTACACTTCACAAAAAGAGGGGCACCTCTGGAGACAAATTCATAATCAAAAACAAATAACTTTTAATACTTATATGTTCTTAAGGTGCAAAATAGATTGTTTTAGAAATAAATATGTATATCCTTCTATATATATTGTGCAAAATAATATTTAATATTTTTAAATTCCTCCATTAATTGTTTTTCACACATTACTACTTGCTAAAATACAAGTTGTGGATTACTCCAAGTCACAATAACTCAATAACGTAAGAGTCAGAGTAACCTGAAACCTGTTGTATAATATTCGAGTCAGTTTATCCCACCATATGCTGTCACTGTAGTAAACACAAGCGTATCAGCCTCTCCAACATTAACTTTGCTTACAGAGTGAAACCCTTGTTTGTGGGAGATCTGTCCACCATTGCAAAATGTGATCACAGTCCATTGACCCTCAATAGGGAGGCTTTTGGGTCTACAGTGGGGTCATGGGACCACCTTTAGCACAACACAGCGCTTTGCCACCCAAGCTGAACAGTAACAGACTCTGTATGGCAACCTTCAAACTTCAAAACTGGATGTGATATTAAGGTATGGGATAGTTTTCATCAATTTTAAAGGCATTTCCATGTGGAATCAATGCAAATTCTGAAAAAGGTATGTTCAAATCAAGAGTACAAGCATGAAAATGTAATTTTCTAGATGTTGCAAAAAGGTTTTGGTCATTCATTACTGGGCAAACTGCACTGTGTTAAGTAACAGCGATGAATGATGTCTAGTGAAAGGGTAACTACCTCTCAGATCAAGCGTGGTACTGATGAGAGTCACTGAGCTGGAGCTGAGATCTGGAATATGATGCTGTCACACCGTGTTGGGCGAGCGTGTCATGTGCTTGTGCTGGTGTTGTGTCTGTCTGCGGCTGAGGACTTCGACTGGTCAGCGAACAACCACGACTCCTTCTATTATGGCACTTTTCCAAATGGTATGATCCCACCATTACCAAATGGATTTATTTCTCAGACATTATGGCCTTTGGGAAATGAATTGATCTGCATGGATATCAATGATAGAAGTTAAATACATTAACTGACAAATAATACTTCACGTGAAAGACGTATTCTCTACCGTTTCACTTCATTGGTCAGGATTTTCGTGGGGCGCCGGCAGTTCAGCCTATCAAACAGAAGGAGCCTGGGACAAAGATGGGAAAGGACTGAGCATCTGGGATGTGTTCACTCATAAGAAGGGAAAGACGTTCTTAAATGATACTGGAGACTCTTCATGTGAGGGATACTACAAAATCAAGGTGACCATGTTGGTTTTTGCTATGACATTGAATATGAAATCCCCCAGCTGAAATGCAACAACATTTTTGCTTCATTTTCTTGTACAGGATGATGTTTCATTAATAAAAGAGTTGAATCTGAGTCATTATCGGTTTTCCATCTCCTGGCCCAGGATCATGCCAACTGGAATCAGATGTAAGTATCCTGCTGGCTGTAGGTAGGATTTTTATATATTCCCAATATATTTGACCTCCACTTTTGTATATTTGCAGCTGACCATGTGAATGAGAAAGGAGTGAAGTACTACAGTGCTCTTATTGATGAGCTGCTTGAACACAATATCACTCCCATTGTGACCCTTTATCATTGGGACCTGCCACAGGTGTGTATTCCTGCATATATCCAATAGGCCTACTAATAGCATTATTTAAACTACTATATTCTGATTTATTTAACCTCTCTAAAACGTTTTGATGAATAGATCTTAAATAATATAGTTTATTTAAAACAAGGCTGTGTGAGGCAGCAGACTGTTTAATAGGCTTTAATGCTTTCGACTTTGTTTTGCTCGTTCAGATTACGCAACGTTGTGTAATAGAATTAATAAGGACACACAACGAAAACAGAGGAAAACGCGTGGTAAAAAATAGACGTGATATTGTGTCATATTTACTGCTGCAAGACGAAATGTTGCATGTGAAATCCAGAAATCCATCGGGAGTTTAGCGTGAGGGCGGAAAAATTCCCCGCGTAAATTTAGCAACGGTTTTAATTAAGTTGGAAGTGGATTCGCTGCGTTGACCAACAAGTTGCTTGGTTAAAATGTAATTTCTATATGTACTGTGCTTTATATATCTCTACATCTCATACTCTCATACATCCCTACATACTGACATTAATTGCTTTTTTGCCCACATAAAGTCAGAGTTTTGCTAATGTGGCATAACGAACAGACTATATTCGCCTGTCCATCACAATCTCTTTTTCATTTTTTAAACAAAAAGAGCCAATTCGCTTCATTTTACATTTATTTGACCCCCTCAACAATATCTTTCAACAATATCTGTCAAGATTTGACAAGTAAAAAGATTAATACACATTTAATGAATATCATTCATCCACAGTATTGACTGCAGTAATGATGGATTAGTCTGTAACCTTTTTAGGAAGGATTTATTATTTATCATTGTGTCTGTACATTTGGACAGGTTTTGCAGGAGAAATATGGCGGATGGCAGAACATCAGCATGATTAATTTTTTCAACGACTTTGCCAATCTTTGCTTTGAACGCTATGGGGACCGTGTCAAATACTGGATAACTTTTAATAACCCATGGGTACGCTCACTCTATTCGTCTCTAGTTAATAACAGCAAATTAAAGAAATGTGTAAAGGATGTGGTTATTAATGCTCATTGTGTGTCAGTCAGTGGCAGTGGAAGGATATGAAACTGGAGAACATGCTCCAGGACTGAAGCTCAGGGGCACTGGGGCCTACAAAGCAGCTCACCACATCATTAAGGTAATACATCACTTCCTTCAAGTAATATTGTACCATGGTATTTCAGAATGGAGTTATTGCACAATACTGTTTGTGTTGGTCTGCTAACAGGCACATGCTAAGGTTTGGCACACTTACGATTCTCAGTGGCGAAACAAACAAAAAGGTATGAGCTTATAGCAGTACCTATAAGTTTATTAAAAACGACACCCTCTGAACCCTCTGGCTGCTTTCTTCTCTAGGTATGGTGGGTATTTCACTGTCTGGGGACTGGGGAGAGCCTGTGGACATCACTAACCAGAAGGACATTGAGGCTGCAGAGAGATATGTCCAGTTTTACATAGGCTGGTTTGCTACACCCATCTTTCATGGAGATTATCCTCAAGTGATGAAGGATTTCATAGGTAGTCCTACTGTTGCTAAATAGATGTTGGATATGTGAGGTTAGGAATGGCACACTCCAGCATATTAATGACAGTTTTGTATCCAAGGGAAAAAAAGCGCTCAGCAGGGTTTGGGAGCATCTCGCCTTCCCACCTTTTCTTCTCAGGAGAGGAGTTACATCAAAGGCACCTCTGACTTCCTAGGTGTGGGGCACTTCACCACACGCTACATCACCGAAAAGAGCTTTCCCTTCAACCGTGGCTCCACCTACTTCTCAGATCGGGATATAGCAGAGCTGGTCGACCCACGTTGGCCTGATCCTGGTTCGGAGTGGCTTTACTCGGTTCCTTGGGGCTTCCGCCGTCTGCTCAACTTTATAAAGGTGCACAAAGGCTGTCGTTGTTTAAAAGGCACCATTTCACATAATTTTCTCATGCTTAATCTTTGATCTTGTTTCATAATATAAATTGTCTTTGTGACAGTATCATGTCATGAATTGACAACTTTTGACTTATGCTCTTTGACTTTCTAAAGACTCAATATGGGAACCCCATGATCTTCATCACTGAGAACGGGGTATCAGAGAAGATGATGTGCACAGAACTGTGTGATGACTGGAGGATACAGTATTACAGGGGTTACATCAATGAGATGCTCAAAGGTAACAGTCCAAAAATGAGTCACCCAAAAATGGAAATTTTCTCATTTACTCAATCCTCATGTTGTTTCAAACTAGCATGATTTACTTTCTTCTGAGGAACACAAAAGATCTTTTGAAGAATGTTATAATGGAAGTCAAAGGGGTAGAAAACTTTCATTGTATGGACAAAAAAAAAAATCATTGGGACATTTTTCAAAATATCTTCTTTTGTGTTCTACACAACTGGTGTAAATGATGACAGAATCATCACCAATTATACTGCATTTTATTTGTTGTTAACCTGCAGCTATCAGGGATGGAGTGAATGTAAAGGGCTACACCGCTTGGTCCCTTCTGGACAAGTTTGAGTGGGATGAGGGCTATTCAGAGAGGTTCGGCCTTTACTATGTGGACTTCAGGAACAAAAATAAGCCTCGCTACCCCAAGGCCTCTGTTCAGTTCTACAAACGCATCATTAAGTCTAATGGATTTCCAAATCAGAGAGAGGTACATCTATTTTGTTGAAATGCCCCTGAGTTACTAAAAAAAAGAAAGAAAGACAGTAATCACTGAGTCCTAGAGATATATAAAAGTAACAGTTTCTTCTTCATCTTATGTTATTTGTTTTAACATTAACATTGCAAGGACTCTAGCTAAACCATAAATACAGAATTATATATACGTATGTATGTATACATATAAAACACAAAATACAATACCTAAAAGACTACAAAACTGTGGAGGGAACCAAATAATATACCACACACTCGTAGTTAAATAATAAAAGCCATTTTTAAGGAAAGTGCTGTTTGCTCGCTGATTAACATTTTGAATGAACTGATTCTGCTCCAGATTGTTTGACAGCCGTCTTGCGGTACTATTTGGATTAGAGCATCTGTTTTGGTATTGAAACATGCTATTTAGAGTCTATGAAATATTTGCGGAGAGCATTTCCAATTAAATAGCTGTTTAGGGTGAATACACCAACAACCTCATTTGGTTATCTACCAACAAAACCGTCTTGGAGAACCCCCAAGATTAGGATGTAATTACCATATAAATGGTATTTTCTAATTATTTTTCTGTCGCCTTACATTGAAGAAACTCCAGTTGCCTTGGACATGTTCCAAATGTTTATTTTCAGATGATACAAAACCATATAAACAATTTTATACTCAACTGTTTATATAAACTATGTATTAAAGGTGGTGTAATTAACTGAATTAAACAGTCAAGTTAAATACCATATAAAACGATAGATTATGGAACAGAATGCTGAAAGGACTGCCATCTGCGCAAGCCTCTATCTGTAAGAGAACAGGATGAATAAATGAGACAATGACTGTATGCTCTGAATCATCATCATTTGGCAGGTTGAAAACTGGAAAAGGAAAGCTACAGAGACTTGCTCCACCAGCAATCAGCTCCTGGCTGCAGGTCAGTGGATCATTGATTCGAACTTAGTTGAAGAACCGGGGCAAACAAGGAAAAATTCCATTTGTTGATCACAGACTAAAAGAAATAATCATGTAGCCTTTAATCAAGAACAAATTCGATGGGAACAAATTCCTCTTAAACAGTACATGAGAACATTCCTTGTCTTCATCTGGATCTCCACTGTTTTATTATGCTAACCTCATTTGTGGTTTGACTAGGTTTCTGCTTAGCCATTAGTGTCCATAGGGACTCGGTATGCTTACCATGAGAACGGATTGACAAAGACTTTTGGGGAGGTCTGAAGCAGAGACTGAGCTGAAACCTCTAACAGGATTTTTCTTTGTTTGCCCCTCCAGCTAGAAGCAAATCCAAGGAAAAGAAAGATCTTGTAGAAATGCCAAAGGTTTGGCCAGTGCATGACGAAGTTTAGACACTAGGGCATATATAGAAGTAACTTGGAAAACTACTGACAAAGTCTTTAAAAAACCTCAGAATGATTGTGCGGTGTAGTTGGATAAAAAGAACATTAAGCAACTCCAGTTCTGGCTTACTCTGATCTTGGGAAGCTGAAATGTCTCAAGTCTTCAGGGGCCATATTCCACAAGCTTCAGTGCATGATGTTAAAATGGCTCTATAGTACATATATTTTTAATTAAATGTCAAAATAAAGAAATAACCAGATTAGCTATTTGAGCACCTTTGATTAAAGGGCCAATACACCGCAAAGCCTTAATTCATTAGGAAAAGCTATAATGGAGTGCAACAGTGCTCACCAACTTTTCATAGCCTTGGTTCTGAAAGTCATGTTTCCCATTCATTTTACTTCTTTTTCTTTTTTATAGGCTATGAACCAAACCAGTCAGCAAATCATAACATTTAAAAACTTGATTTGAAACAAAAAAAGTATTTGAACACTGGGCAAAAATATAAAAGGTACAACACTGTGTGTACTTAATGAAGGAAAGTCTTGGGTAATGTAGTTTATCACCATAAAGGAGAAAAAAAAAGAAATAATGTGGGCTGAATGGCTTCAACAAAATAAAATATTCAGTCAGCTTAAACTTGATGAACTGTCTGCTGCTTTGAAGAGAGCTTGCTTTGCTGAAGTTTTGATTATCAGCAAATAATCATCGGATTTTCAAGATTTTGGAAACCTTAAAATGTTGCTTTTCCTAATACTCTTTTGATGAATCAAACTGAAATACTGTATGTGCTGTATTATAATCCTCAAACAAACAGCCAATGTAAGTATAAAACTAAAAGGATGCTTGATGTGGATGGCATGCTGCCCTTTTGCTTATAACCCACAGTTGACTGTGCCGCTTTATTGTGAGCTTACACAGCGGCCCTCAAAGGGTTAATGTGTCCAACTGCCATCCTAAGATTATTTCTCTCTCTTCATTAGAGGAACAGCGGAATACGGCTGCCAATATTCTAAGACTTATTCATGGTAAGCCATCACACACACACACACACTAGCTAGAAGACAACTATATTAACCCTTTGAGTGCTCCGTAACGCAAAAAGCAGTGTGAAACTGGGCTATGCTAATATGTTTGGTCTGATAAACACATTTGTGTATACATTTCAGATCCTTTAACCAGCCACATGGAGATGGTGACCGAGGTTGTGGTTCCCACAGTGTGCACCCTCTGCATTTTGATCAGCGCCGTCTTTCTCATGTTCTTACTCCGCAAACGAAACTAGCTTACATTTTTTTAAAGGAAACAAACTGAATTTGCCCTGGGTTTCTTGGTTAATACTATTTGCATTGAGAAGGTTAAGGACACTATTTGAATTTAAATGATATAGGCAAATAGTCATCTGCTTTTGGAAATTATTTATCTCTATGTGGACTAAACTTGTTGTCTTAAACCCTGCTGAAGCTTAAACTTCTGCAAAGTGAAGTGGTTGCATATACACTACCATTCATAAGTTTGGAGTCTAAGTTGTTTTTTTAAAAGAAATTGATATTTTTATTCAGCTAGGATGCATTAAATTAATTACAAATTAAAACTACTGCATAAAAAAATAAATAAATAAATAAATATGGCATTTGACTTTTGAAGTGACATTTTCTGTGAGTTCATTTCTATGATATGAAGTCTTACCGGTGTTAAGTGAAGCTGATGAGACTACAGCTCACCATGGTCCTGTAGTAAGACATCTTCTCACTTTCTCCATTCACAGACTCATCTAGGGGTACGTCTGCATGTGTGTGACCAAATAATTTAAAATGTCATGCTTGTTTCAATTCATTCAAAAACAAAAGACATAAAACTAGAACAGAGAATGAAAAAAACACCTTCACCTAAGTCAAAACTAATGTGGTCTACTAGAGGCTTGTCACTGAAATACAATGCTGTCTTGACTTCCTTTGACCCCTGTCCACTGGACACCTCCGTAGCCCAGGAGAAAGGTTGCTCCCTGAGAGAATAACATAAACAAATATTAATTCATAGCTACAAATATCATTATTCTGTTCAATAAATCTTACATCAACTGGAAGAATTATACAGAGAGAATATGACAGCTCATAAGAAATGCAGCAAATACTCACTTCTCATAAAAATAGCTAATAAGCGCAGGTTTAATTTGCAGCTGGAAGACGTGGTCTTCATCATAGTTGGACGTTTTGTAGTATTGCAAACAGGACCTGATAATCAAATATCATGGTTAGAAACATGTAAGATCTAACTAATGAATTTTTTTTTTCTGCTTATTTTGCTATGCACCATCCCCAATGCAATTAAGGGATCTGCAGTGCTCTCTGAAGGGAAAAAAAGTGTTCTCCAAATCATAAATCATAATTTC
>SCHK01044136.1:0-18081 GCA_004124795.1 Poropuntius huangchuchieni
AGAAGGGGCGGGGCCAGCAGAGCTTGTGAAGATTTAAAGGGAAAGTACATTTGAAAAGAGCTGTTTTTGACAGGGTAAAATGGGTGTTTTGTTACACTACCATTGAGACTTTTTAAACAAACTATACTCTAGGCTGGCATAGACAGTTAACAGATGCTGCCCATGTGCCAGTGTTTTTAGTGTTGTTTATCAACTGGACCTTGCAATGGCATTGCTCAAACCCCTGTCCTGTCTGTCATCTTACTCAGCACAAGAGGACAGGCTCTGATTTCAGTGGTTTTGTTCACACTGACAGGTTCACATCTTACTGAGGATGCAATAATCAGTCTATAAATACTTACATTTAGACTATAAATAGACAGTGAGATGGGTTCATGAAATTTTCTCTGCTCCTTAATACTGTGCGAAAGCTCCTGAGCCGCTATACTGTTAATAGGGCATTTTAAAGTCTGTGCATGTGCTCCTTTGGCCTTTGATTGTCCAGAACAGACTAAAACAATATGGAATATGGGTCATTGATCTTCTTTTCCATTTCAGACTCAGACTCCAATCCTGTACTTGTTTTCCTGTGGTTTTTAGGCTACAGCTGTAAATGCAAAGGTTATATTCAGGACCAAGTGGTGAACTGGGGTCGGTATGCTGCCGTCACTAAACCACATCTTGATACAGGACAGTGTCCATAGCACTAGTTTAATCTAATCATGATGACAAGCATCTAGCTACCAATAAAAATCAATACTCTTCATGACAGCCAAGATTAGTGGATGCATCAAACTACCCTGATCAGATAACATTTTATATATATATATATATATATATATATATATATATATATATATATATAATAGTCCATCATTACTAATTTGAATGATCAGCTTTGGTGTTGGATTAAAGTAAAATACATAACCAGGGCCATTTTTATTTCCTAAACTATTGCAACCATCAACCAGAATAAGCTGCTTTATCGTTAAATACTGTGTATGACATTATATCCTGTATAAAGAAAAATGTCTGCTGGAATTGTAAGAAAGTAGATGATTTGAAACATAACAAGCATGGTGTGACATGACAGCAAATTACACTCAATTATGACAAATGCTAATAAATATGACCAGGGGCCAGCTGCATAAACTTAGCCACCATGTTAAGACTGTGTCTTAAGAACTAGTTTGACCAACTAGCAGTTGCCAAGGGGTGATCAGTTTTACTTTTCCAATACAAATAAGAACAACTTACCTTTTCATAGCTGAATTAAAAAAATTAAAAAATATTAGGGGACTAACTTTTTAAGACTCGTCTAAACAGTTTATGCAACCGGCCCCAGAATTCTCAAAGGCTAAAGTCATAGACTACAGCTAGATATATAGAAATGTTTGATTAGCTTCTTATGATCTACAGTCATAAACTTCCCTTTATTTTATATATAAAGTTTTATTCTACAATCTTTGCTTGTTCCTGGTAATCTACTCTTGCATTGCCACTATTACAAAATGTATAATTCGTGCACATTAGCTATTTACGACTCAAAGGTTAAGGGGGTAAGGGGGATACTTTAAAAGTTCACAGCTCTATGAATCATTTGGCTTTTTTGGTAGAGGATCAGTTCCACACCACACTTAGAGTGCAGGGGCCTGTGCTTCTGGTGTCCATTACATCTTCAGGCAGCTCTAAACATCTTAAGTTTCTTTAGAACTAAAGTATTGTAGCTGAAATAACTCTAAAAGACTTAAAGTGAGGTACAGTGCATTCATTGTTGTGGTTCCTGGCAATCATACCTTGGCAACCTGCAGAGGCTTCTGGTGCTCGATTCCTCCCTGTAGTCTGAAGCCCCATGGTGCTCCTCCAGATAGGGTGATGATAACTTCTTCAGCCACCATGGTGCGGTTTGTGGTTGCGTCTTTGATTCAGTTTGTTGGCCTGGGGGCCCTTAGCACATACGGTCCATGTTATTTCAGGGCCCCCTTAGAGAAGACACCTACTACTGCAACTGTGTCCTAGGGTTCCTTCTAGTTGCTCTTGCAAGAATACGAGTGCACATGGATCCCCTCCCACACCCTGAGCTGGATGCTGGTGATAGGGGCACAGCCATAAAGGAAGTTAAAATAGAGGGGAAAGAGAAAAGATACCCACCGTCTCCCTGTGCAGTGCAATCTTGTGCTGGATGAAGGTAGAAGCTAGTTCATCACAGCTGTGCTGTCACTCATTGCTGGCTTAAAGGGAGGGGGCGTACATTGCTGATATAAAAATAGCCCTTTGCCTCTCTTGCTAAGCGGTCAAGCTTTTTAACAACTTCAGAATAGCGACAAGTAGATTTATGTCTGAAATTGAAAGAGATTAGTTATTATTAATGTTTACAATCTCTCATTGAAAAAAATAGCATATACTTTTTAATTCAACCTTCTTTTTAGTAAACGGTGGTGAGGGAACTTTATTACTGTTAGCTGAGGTTTTCCTAAATGGTTAGTCTTTTCTAGGTTTTATATTATAACATCAGGACCTTCTAATAGTGTGGGATGAATCACAGAGCTAGTTTGTTTTACCATTGCATCTGTACACATACTGACAGCAGACCTGTCCTCTTGGCGTCCAAACTGGGACACTTGGCCAATCAATCTTTCTTTAGACAAGCACGCACATGCCTGACCCGAGTAGGAAATTAAAAGAGACTTAGTGACACTTTATATCCACATACAGGATTTAAACATTGATCTAAAGTAAATTAAGAACAAATATTTCTATTACAAATAAACTTCTGCACTTTCTATTCATCAAAGAATTCGGAAAACAAAATATATCTCACTTCTACAAAAATATTGTTTACAACATTCATACTAACCCATTTGTGCCCATGTGTGTTGATAGTGTCCTATTTGAACATGTTCAGCATTTATTTTCCCCAGGTTTTTTTATTTTCTTGAAAATCGTATTTGAATGAGTGTCAATTATAGTTGCTGGTGGGCAAATATGTTGTATGCACCCCTTCAATGTCAAAGTTGAATAGGAGGAGAACATTTGGAATCTACCTCAAAATAACTGCTTTCAGCAGATCAATCTTTATTCATAAACAAATTTGTTATGTATAAAAGTCAAAGAACATTCGATGTGGATCCAAAAAAGCTGCATCTAGCTTATAATTTCTTGAATATGAAAACACAAACAACAAATCCATTTGTCTTAAAGTGCTGGAACATAGTGCAGAACAAAGTGCAGCCATTAAATTGCCCCAACAGGGCATTGTGATTTAAAAAGTTAATTGAAAATAAATAAATAAAAATAAATAGAATGAAGAAAAAATGACATCTATATAACAAAACAAAGTTATGTCTGAAAGAAAAGCTCGCATTGTTAGGCCTATAGTATTCGATGGCTTAATGTAGTAGGTGACTTCATATAATAATGTAAATGTAAACTCATTGCTTGTCTGAATTTCAACATTATAATGGAATCATAAGCTACTAGTTATAAAAAGAATTAGGGTCCTTGACCAACTGAATGAAACGCATCTAAACTGGATCAAGGGGCCTCCATATTTTTCCCCTTAAAAAGACATAATATCATAAAAGAGAATATACAGCAATTAATGTCATGCTTTAACTCTTAACCTTTCCATTCTTCCTTTGGTCTGACAGACTGAAGTTTGTAAACTGCTGCTGTCACTTGAAAACTGGACATTCCCACCCCCCATGGCAAAAGCAGACACAGAGGTGGGGCAATAGAGCTCTCTCTCATTTCCTCCTTTTGACAGATTTATTCCCTATCAAATTAAGGTCTACTGTGCAGTAAAGATGTCAGTTAAAGGGTTAAGTTGTGTTGTAGGTGAGATATTACGAAAGCAAAAAGCACTAAAAAAAGACCAATAACCTTGTATTATTAACACTGTATATCCTATTTCCCCATGATATGTACTTACAAGTCATTTGCCCACCGGCAACTATAGTTGCTAAGTAACTAACTAAATAAACAAAAAACTATAGATCTCTTTTAAGATTTGCTTTGTTTGGATTATTCTAGAGACCTTAATGATATATCTATATGTCAACAAAAAATACTTATTAGTTACATGAAAATTACACTTCTTTGGGAGGGTTTGCCTTCGCCATGCTTCCTGGAAGTAGGGGTGGGAAGTTGACGGCCTCATGTGACAGGAAGGAAGTGAATACCTTTTTTTTTTTTTGTCTTGAAATTGTTTGGTTGTTTACTTGCATGTTATTGAGACATAAAACATGATTAACATCTAGAAAAATACTTATAAAAGGAAAATGACAACTGTGGGCTTAAAATGGATAATACATTTTTCTTGAGTACTAAATCAGCATATTGCAATGACAGCAATGATTTCTGAAAGATCATGTGACACAGAAGACTGGAGTAATGACTGCTGAAAGTCCAGCTTTTGCATCACAGGAATAAGTTACATTTTTAAATATGTTTTAAACTGCTATAATACTTTGATTTGAGTTTGGTGTATGGGTCAAATTATTATACATTTTATAATAAATAAAAAGAAAACAAGTAGAATAGAAAAATAATAGAGAACACTAGTGTTAGAGTCATTTATAATAAATAGAATAGAGAGTGGATAGAGAATAGATGATAGAAATGGTAGCGCTAGAGCATTTGCAAGATTTTTAAAAAAAAAAATAATAAAATAAGTAGAGGGTCAGTTTTTTAGCAAATAAAAAGAAAACAAATACATATACAATAGAAGTAGAATAGAGAGTGCTAGTGTTAGAGGGTAATATTTAAAAAAAAAAAAAAAAAGTAGATAGAATAGAAACAGAATAGAGTGCAAGTGTTAGGGATTCAGTTGTTTTAGTAAATAAAAAGAAAAGGAGTACATAGAAGTAGAATCAAGAGTGCTAGTGTTAGAGGGTCAAGTGTAGATGGAAGAAATGTGTTTTAGTTGTCTCTTGAAGATGACTGAAGACTCTGCTGCTCGGATCGAGTTCTGTCAGCAGGGAACTGTTAAAGTAAAAGTCTGTGAAAGTGATTTTCTGCACTTTTCTAGCTTCTGGAGGGCACATATGTCTGAAGTAGGGTAAATTTAGGTAAAGGGTTGCAGAGCCAGTGGTTGTTTTGTAAGAAAATATCAATTCCTTGAATTTTATATGGGCGGCTATTGGTAGCCAGTACAAACTGATGAACTGAGGTGTGACATGTACCCTTTTCGGCTTGTTAAAGACTACTCTTGCTGTCACATTCTTGA
This sequence comes from Poropuntius huangchuchieni, assembly GCA_004124795.1. Lineage (NCBI taxonomy): Eukaryota > Metazoa > Chordata > Actinopteri > Cypriniformes > Cyprinidae > Poropuntius > Poropuntius huangchuchieni. Next base: position 5,207 of record SCHK01044136.1, read on the forward strand.
TTAGCTGCAGAGGTTTGATAGAAGACCTGCCAGAATCTAGATGACGACATGCAGATAGAAAAAATAAGTAGATGTTGTGACTTTGACACCCCACCCCTCCAAGATACTGTGACGGACCTATCTGAGAGATAAGACTCAAACCACTGGAGTGTTGTTCCTGAGATGACTTTTGCCATGATATTTGACACTAGGATCTGGTGGTTAATGGTGTCAAAAGCTGCGGACAGATCCAGCAAGATAAGTATTGAAGATTTGGAAGCTGCTCTTGCCAGTCTTAGGGCAGGTATGAAACCAATGGGCTATAAAATGTATCACACAGGTACCTTAGTGACCGCTGCTAGTAAAGGTGCAGATATGTACTTAAAGGTAGTCCAATGCTAGAATGCAAGCATGGTCTGTGCGTTTTCATTCGTGTCTACTTCAAATGCACTCTTAGCAGGAGAGCAAAGACAGTGATGTTGAAATTATGTTTTATTAGATACTTCCAAATGTTTCAATAATAACAAAGCTATGATGATTTAACAACAATCAAACAAACACTTTATAGATTTAAATTCATAGTTTTATTAATTGTATGGTCATGCAAAAATCCAGCATCCAATTAAACCTCAGAGTATAAGCATATGTAGTCCCATCATATATGGTTACAATGCAAAAAACTGACAAGAATGGGGAAACATACCAAGCTAAAGCTTTGTTAATCTCTTTTAGTCCATTTCTTTACAAAAGTAGCATTTGATTTTAGCATTGGAAACCATATCTCAGAGCCACATTTCATTTACCTTGAAGATGCAGGTAATATACACATAATTCAAATTTTAGGTAACACAGACAGTGAAAATTATTACCAGAAAGTTACACATGCATATTTTCCTTCTGCTGAACTGCATATATGGTTTGGTTGTGGGAATTATTTAGTTCAGGAATTATTCACTTCGCATACAAAGGCGTTTGTGTCCATCTAACAGTCATAAGAAATACAAGAACTACAATCTCCTGCATGTGGAAACATTTCTTAACCATTTACATTTTTTTTATGGATGTTTGACTTACTAAACTGCACTTTAAACAAGGACACTCTCATATCTGAGAGATTACACTATGAGTGATAGAAGTGGCCAGAGACTAGGGCTGAATACACTGTTAAAAGACACACTGCAGCAGGGGGCAACAGAGAGCGCAGTATGAAGGTATGGCAGACATCACAGTGCCAGACAGTTTCATCTGTGGACAAGTGAACTCACTAACAAGATGCCTTTAGGGTAGGAGTACTCTCTTTCCTCCCTTTTTTGAACATATAGGGTTGGGTGCATCATTTGGCCCAACTTCAAAAGGTAAAATGTCACAAGAAATGGCTTAGCACAGAGTAAAAGGGGGAACGTTAAACCCCCAGGCATCACAATTCACACACAGGATCTACATAATAACACAGTCAAGAACAGTGTTCCAATGTATGACAGTCACACAGATAAGCTTTAAAGGGAGCACAATGTGTCCATGTGCTTAAACGCACCCAAACCAAGATTTTTTTTTCTAAACTATGTGAGTTGTTTTACCAAACACCGAGTTGTGTGTACTGAAAGTCTGTGTGTGTACGTGCATCTGGATGAAGACGAATGGCTGAGCATTCGATTCATCCCTCATCAAAGATCTGCATTAGTATTTACAGGTTATACTGGAAAAATTAAAATAAAACAAGATCAAGATACTCAAAAGATTCTACCACAAAATGGACCCCAAAAAAACCATGGAACTGCATTCATCAAGTCATTTTCATTCAAATCCCTGCCTATAGATGGTCAGGTGATCTTAACAAACCACAATCAAGTCCTTTAAAGTCACAATGTATGATGAAACAACGCAAACAGCATCAGAACAAGTGTACAGACACTCATGGAGGGATAATGTGACAGTTTGGGTCTTCTTCTAGAGCATGGACCCCTATGGATGGATTTCATAACCTGAAGTTGCAAAGCAGTCCACAAAAAGTGAACAGAACAGCATAGAGTCTCAAGCTTATGTGCAAAACAGTACAGGCCATTTCATTTTTCCTTTTTTGACATGCGTATAGTCTAAAAAATGATATGCACAGCAGCTGGAAGCCTAAAAGGATGAGCTTAGTAACTCTGTGAGGGAGGGTAGGGGCTATGAGTGTGTTGTGTGTAGTGTTTAGCGCCCCCTGGGGACCAGGAGACATGTAAAAAAAAACAAAAAAACAAAAAAAAACTCGAATCTATGTGTTAAACAGAACTTCAGGTTCAGAGAGCCGGGAGGTTATGGGTGCAAACATACAGGAAGGCAAGAAAACCAACCCAACTTGAGCTTAGGCCTCATGTGGAAGTGTGTGTAAAGAAGATTTACGCAAACCACTACATAGCAACAAGCATCTTGAACCCAAGAAAAAACATTTATACGTACACAAACACACACATCTCCCCAACCCTTTCTCTCCCTTGGACACCACACACTGTTTTGTCCTTTCACTTTATAAATATCTATTTATGCACAACTATATTAAATCGTGTCCCACTTTAAAACAATTCTTGAAAACACAAAATACTTTCAAATACAGCATCATTCAGGAGATAAAAACCAAGAGATCCACAAAAACACGACAGAAAGCCAGAAAAAAATCTTCCCCAACCCCATTCCTTAATTTGAAAGAAAATAAAAGCAACATTAAAACATCCTCTTCTCAATGTCTAGAGTCTACACTTTGGTGCTTCAACATCTGATACATTTTTCGTTCCCTCTGATATGCCATGCCATCACATTCTTTGCGTAAAAAATTAAATGTTTTCCTAAACGTAATAAACTCACACCATTTACCCTTAAAACGGCGTGTGCTTTTCAAAAGATTCACATTTCTGATTCTAACTTCCATGTCTACCAGCTGTTAATTACACAAGTGAAGATCTCAATATTTTACAATATATTATTAATACTTTAAACACCATTTCCGAATGTTGGGCAGCAGACATTATGGGATTATGGGTAAAGACAATACAGCGCCCCGTGTGGGCATTAGAAGCATGCAGCATCCAGAAGGCAGGGCTGCTGCCGTGGCCGCCCGCCCCACATCTAGCTAGAGTTGGACTGAAGTGGTGGCCACTTTTAAATATATTTCTTAGTTGTGTCAATTTTTTCCCTCACGTTTTCAAAACTTCAAGAGGTTCTCTTCTGGCCGGGCTCCAGGCGGCAAGACGTGCACGGAGAAGAAATGCTCCAATCAGCTTTAGTATTCAGGCATGCTAAGGAAGAGAACATAAAAAATGCTAAATAATGTTTCACTTGTTGTGTTGACACTAAGGCATTTGTCAATCAGTACCTTTGCCCTGTGTGGTTCACTGTAGAGGTGCGGCAGGCGCTCCAGAGCAGTGGAAGTGGATGTTGAGCCACTTGGCATCTCGGCGGTGCCACACACGCGTCTCCTCCGACTGGCTGCTGCGTGGCCGGCCCTGGCCGTCCATGTACTGCGTCAGTCGGATATAGGCAATGCAGGCGGCATCCTCTCCAATCAGGTGCACGTGAGGGTTCAGGATGGTTGTATGCACAGGCTTACTGTTCTTACTCAGCACTGGAGTCAAACACAAGCAGTAGATAAAGACACAGTCTGTTATATAAGCCTAACAGGCCTCTAACTCATGGATGTCCAAACCAGTTCCTGGAGGGGCGCTATGCTGCAGTGTTTAGCTTTAACCCTAAAAAAAACACACCTGAATCGGTAAACCAAGGTCTTCAAACTCACTAGAAACTTCAAGGCAAGTGTGTTGGAGCTGGCTAAAGCTAAACTCTGCAGGACATTGGCCCTCCAGGACCAATGGACACCCCTTTTGAATTTGCTGAAACTGAAACATATACAACTTTACTGGACACTAGTAATTTAAAAAGCATGGGCTTACAATTCTCAAAGTAGAACTTATGGAAGTCCATTCCCTCAACCAGGTTTCCAAGTGCCTCGGGCTCAAAAGAGGTCAGGCCAGGGTCACAGATCCTCCTGAAACAGTAAAGGTTACTGAGATGATAATGCAAACCACTATTCAGTTTCGACCCAATACCCCAAAACATCTAGAATGTTTCATTTGACCCAGGGTAAAATCTTACTTAAAATGCACAAATTTGCACATTGTTAAAATGGTTCATGCATGTTATAAGCAAACATTCTTGTGCTTTCAAGACACAATACCCACCATAAATGCTGATAAAACAGGATTTTCAAAAATCCCTTTTGATAATTACCAGCAAGGTTATTTTGAAATGGTAAATAAGGGGTTTGTTATTGTTATTTAATACAACATTTTTTTTTTTTTTGTAATATATGCTAATAGATTTAGCTATTATTTGTGTACTTTCGCTAGATCAGCTGAAAACTATTCCAGAAATTTATGAAATCATTACTTATGCATGTTGTACCTCAGAAAGCATGTTTTAGTTCAATTTGAAAGTATTTCAAAATCTACCAACAAAAATGATGAAAATCCATAAAATGCACGGTGCAAACAAATCTGTTTAATCAGTGGTATGGCAGGTGAAATTATTATATTTAAACAGTACTTACGTGTAAGCTTCAAAATCTCCATTGTTGATGGCCTCAATCAGCTGCTCCGTGATTTTGATGATCTCCTGCTTTCTTGCTGGTGTTTGGAGAAATAGGTGGAACAATCAATCAAGTTTTATCCACAAACATTATTTAAAAACTGCAAACCAAGTTTTTGTTCCTAACTATCTGCAATTGGTTGTAATCAGGTGCTGTCTTTCAAGATAAACACTATTTTCCTAGGCACTTTGATTTTGGAATGACTTGGTATGCAATGGTTATTAAATCCTTTTGATTTCAACCAGCTCAGCAACCACAACCCAAGTGTAAAGTACAAACTTTTAACACTTGAATCATCTCATAATCATCCCATGTTTCACTAGAAAACTGTTATAGGGTGATGAACTGGAGGGACTTTGGTAAAGCCAGAGGGAATGTCAGGATTTATATTGAGGGATAAAAAAAAAGGTAACATCTGTCACTAAATCAACAGTCTAAGACTTACACTGCTGCCTGTGCACGCTGCTGCCCCCTGGTGTTGTGGAGGCTGGAGCAGGTACAGCAGGCTCTAAATCAGGACAGGAGCTCTGACCTGAACTGCTCCAAGCAACATTCTTAACATCATGTGGTGGATCGGCTGCAAGACAACGGCACAAATAAACAAAGCTGCAACTAAGCACACAGAGATGCTATGCCACGACAAAACAAAAGGATGATAAACAAACTGAGCACTACTTAGAGACACATGCTGCCTTCAGAACAGTATACTACCTTATTACGGCTTCAGTGTATAATATGCATACTATTCTGTGTCGTGAAATATCTGGATAACCTATTACATTTGACAAAAACTGAGCGGAACGCATTGCATTATGGGATGTAGTATTCAAATTCACCTTTCACTTCGATTGTAGCAAATGAACCAAAAGAAACCAGTTGTTTTCATTTCATTGACTCATTATCTGATGAGAAAATTGTCACTGACAAAAATGTTTGTAAAAAATATTATGCAAAATTAGATTAAAATGATTTACTTATAGATTGACTTTTCTATTTGTTTTATTTTACATTATTATTATTATTTTTTTTAATGTATAGTGTATACTGCAGAATATTCGGTCAGTAGTAAGCTAGTATTCTGTTCCAAACATTCACAGTCACTAATTCATACAGTGCATCTTGATCAATGGATCCCTAAAAGTATTCTGTATTAAGTATTAAATCAAATATAATAAAATAAACACATAAAAGATGGGATATCCTATAATGGGATTCAAGTCAAAAAGGCTGAGAACCACTGACCAAGATTATATCATATGCAACATAAAAATATAAAGCTACTGCAAATGATGCTTAAACCACTGCACTGCTAGTCACTGTGTGTCACACAGAAAACATTGCAGTAATAAATTCAGTAATTAGATGATTACTGAATTTGATTAATGAACAGAAAACATACACTGGCAGAGTTGATAAATATGCATGAAAATTATCTAGAGGATTACAGTAGCAATACTGCAGCATACTGAATCAGAGAGCTGGTAGCGTTTGTTTTAACAGTCCAGCAGATGGTGGCAGATCTCATGTTTTTTTTTTTTTTTAAACAGAAACCTGCAGTGGTCTGGTTCAGTGGTTTGAGCAGTCGCTGAACTCAACATGCAGCCAAGACAGACAGATGCAAAGATGATACAGCCTGTGTTACGACAGTGCCAGTAATCTGTATACAACAGCAGCATGAGCGGTAATGAAGAACACAAGAGGAGCAATAGCCACACTGAGTAGATCTATGCACAGTATGTGCATGTGTTGAGAGATATCTGTCGTGTACAGTCCCAGCACGGGCCCTCTGCTCATCTGTCACACTCAAAGTATTCAGTGTCACACAGATAAATAAATGAAAAGGTCACTCTGACTGAGAAGGTCAGTGCAATTCTTTCCATGTCAGAGGTGAGGATGTACATGAGTAAAGGGCAAAGATGGTGGACTGCGAGAGACTCAAAATTAGGTGACAATCTCTTTCCTTGATTGCGCTAATAATTGTACAATGAGGATTACGGCAGATCATGAGTACTGCAATGACTTTTTTTATGACAAATTTGCCATATTCGTGTCTTGAAGGGGTCATATCATAAGGAATCGAATTTTCCTTGATTGTTTTGTAGATATTAAAAAACCTTCATATACTACAAAACACACTGTATCTTAAATTTGAGCTCTTACATTCTCCTCAGAACAAAAAGAGAATTTAATCCAATGACTCAAACCAAACATTCACAACCTTCCTGCATCACACACAGATGAATACTTCAATATGGTATTCAGTATACTCATATCCTTTTATGAATCACATCTGAGCAGCAAAACTGCTAGACAAAGCAACAAAAATATAGTATAATTCAAGGGCCATAGAGAGTGTGGTAAATGAACATCACAAATTGAACTGTTTTTGTGTCAACTAAAAAAATATGTATCATATGACCCCTTTCACAATGACACCAAACTTTAAAATTAGGGTGTTTCACAATGTAGAAGTCCAGTGAGTCCATCTCAGCCAGATTTGTTTTGTAGCATATTAAGTAACGACAGGGTTAGAAAGGTGAGATACTTTAAGTTAGCAGTGGGAAAAGTAGGAATGGAGAATATGTGAGGTAGAGATCAGATGAGTCCAGTAGGGAGTTGTAGAAACAGCTGATAAGGTCACTGCTGTAGCAGTTGACTTACTGGGAGGTGGGCAGGGGAGAGAGGCCTCGGGCTGAGGAGCTGGCTCCTCCGAGGCACTGCACTGGCTCACCACTGCACTGTCATTGCTAGCCCCACCCACCGATACTGACACAGACAATTAGGGGGAAAAAATGTGACATTTGTTGTGGTAAGTCATACCACAAGCCTTTTTCCAGCTTGGCTTTGTGCTATATTTATATATGAAATGATGACATAATTTGCATGATATTCTTCCAAAAATACCAACAGCACACACAATAGAGCACACAAAAAAACACATGCTGAAACATAATGTGCATGCAATTTAAGAGCAAAAAGCAATTAGTATAAAAGGGTAATGTTATGAGAAAAAAATGTTGATTCAAAAAAACAACAAAAAAAACAACAATTTCTAAACCTTGAAGTCTCTGATACCTCTATACAAGGACATGTTATTCAACTGTTTGTATTTACATGGAGTTTCAGAAAAAGCTGAAAGACTTCTCTGTCTGGACATATTTTCACCCTGGTATAGAATGTGAGATCGTTGGGCCTCTCTGCTGTGACGCAAGTTGTTGGTTTGTGAGGTTTAACCCTCAGAGACCCAACTGCAACACTTATTTAAAGCATTTAAATACTTAATGAATAAATAAATGTGAGATAAAACCAGTTAAACAGGTAAAAACATTGAAAGCCAATGCTGAAAATTGTCAAACATTTTCCCAAATTTATCCCGAGGATGTTTTTGAATAAATATTTTCTGCTTGGCAAGGCTGCACTTAATTGACCAAAATACAGTGAAAAAGTACTATTGTGAAATATCATTATAATTTAAAATGACTACTTTACATTTCAATATATTTTGAAATATATTCCTGCAATGGCAAAGCTGAATTTCCAGCATCATTACTCCACTCTTTAGTGTCACAGGATCCTTAAGAAATCATTCTTATATGGCCATTTGTTGCTCAACAAACAGTTGAAAACAGTTGTTGTGTAATATTTTTGTGGAAACAGCTTCAAATTCTTTGATAAATAAAAATTTCAAAAGCGCATTTACTTAACACAGAAATATTTTGTAACAATAAAAAGTTTTTACTGTATATATATATATATATATATATATATATATATATATAGCCTGACCATCAAACTTAGATAAGTGTTGAGTAATGAATGATCTGCTTGTTTTTCTCAGACTGAATAGAAGTGATTAAAGCAAGGTAATGTTTTATTATCTAACAGCCCTCTAAAGACAGTATAGAAGCTCAGAATAACTCGGAATTTAACAAAAAGACTGATCTGAAGATGAATGATGCCAGAGCTGTGTACAATTGGATTGAAGTGTTGTGTAATATTGCTGTGTGCTATAATGAAGCACCATGTGACTGTTAGACAACATACTGAGATGTGATACGGAGGCTCAGTGATTCTCAGAAGGGGTATTTGTTGCCTGTAAAGGTCAGTGTGGTAAAACTAATATTCCCTCAGATATTGTGGACATTCATTACTTGAACACAAAACTTTGAGATTCATCAGTGTCTCGGTAACTCTGGCATTCACAGCACGGCTCCTTTTCTTAGCAAGCTTGTGCTGATTCATGATAGCAATCAGTCCGTCTGACCCCGTTTTGGTGCCTTACACTACACCATAGCTGCTGCTGTAGTGACCAGCAATGTATCTGCAGCTGATGAGCTGGCTGGCAATGCACAAAGAAAAAGGTCCTTTCACCGCACAGGAATAAATCTCACTGTCAATCATTCACTGCCTGTATTTGTATAATATTTATTCCCTCTGGCCCTCATTCCCACTATTACTCTTTAAGAGTTGGAAAGTGTACAACCCTTGACCCTGTTTACACCTGGTAATAAAGTCTGTCCAAAGCATTTCATGAACTTTTTAATGCAATCACATTCAGACGTAGTCAAAAACATTGAATTTGTAGTATAACCCCCATGTAAAATGCAAATAAACAAACAAATACATAGAGCTCATCAAATTTGGTAAACAGAAACTCAAACATACTTGGTGGTCGGCACGTGAAAATAAGTCTCAAACACGTATGGGTCTCTGTTTACCATATGTGAGGTGTGTTGATCAATGTTTATGTTTGAATAAAAGCCTAAATTAAATCTGTTCGTCATATAAAGTGATCATGTCTCTTTAAAAAAAAAAGACTTGAATTAAATTGCTCAATTCATATGGATTTCTTTTACAATCTTGAACTCTGTAAAGCATAAATGGACTTTGGATGTAATGGACGTTTAGGGACAGAAATCTGTCAGGTTTTTTTAATAGTATATTTATTTGTGTTTCTGAGATATAAAAGGTTTCTGAGGTATAAAAACAACATGAGGGTGAGTGAATACAACACACTCATGGCAATTCGTAACTTTTATATTTTGGTGAATTGGTGGCAAATTAGGATGAATTCTTACAATCTCATTCATACATTTTTGTGTGACCTAACCATTAATAGCCCTTAAGTCATTAATGGTTAGGTTTGGGGTGAACCTTCATACTTGCGTTTTCTTCTAAAAATAATTTCCATACAAATCACAATGCATGTTTTGATACAAAATAACAACCTTGTAAAACAGCTACATTTTCTCATGAGATGGGGATGGTAAATAATGACTGTTTTCTTTTTTGGGTGAACAATCCCCAAGTACTTTTGAAAGAAAGAAAAAAACCCCAAAATAATTAAGGATGTACAATAATCCCATGACTAAACTGAAGTTATTCTATCAACTTCCATTAACCAAATCAAATCAATATTTGGTGTGACTATTTTTAAAACCGCACCAAATCTCTGAGCAGTTTTAAACCGTTTGCAGGCAGGTTGTTACAAACACCTTGGAAAAATTGGCAAAGTTCTCACGGACTGAATCTCAATCCTGCATCTATCTCTTCATGTAATCCCAGATGGACTCAAAAATGTGGAACTCATAACACTGTTTCGATGATACCATCTGATGTGGGCCTTGGTCAAACAAAAATCTCAGTGGATAATTACAATTTGCAAAAGGAATGTTTGGGAATCTAAAACTGATATTATCTACTCAAACAGCAACAAGGCCAAAGATACAAATGTTTTGAAGAAGCATCTAAGACTTTTACACAGAACAAAACCATAGACCCTGCCTAAAAAAATCTGTTAAAGGACAGATCTAAATATCAGGTGTAAACAGGTCCTTTAATACACTAACTAATGGCCTTTTTGAGTAATATTTACTCCAATACAAACATCAATTCTGTAGATCCCAGAGAACAAGAGAAAGACATGCAGAGTACATGAGAAGTTGATAGTGTACCTTTCCTACCTTTCATGTCCTCCTCTTCTGTGGTGTTGCAGCTCTCTGTAGACCCCTGTGACGAGAGAGAGAGACAATGTGCAAGATGGAGGGATGGCCGTGTGAAGGTGGGAAGACGGGAAAAGAAGTATAGAAATACAGGTTTGCAGACAGGGTCTATAAACCATGTGGAACAATATACAGTGCACACACTTTGTGAATTGGCAAATACACACACATAAAGAATCACCCGCAAGCACAGATATACCCCAGCACACCCTTCACACACAAACAGAGCTCTCACAGGAACACACCAAGCCCTGCACAAACCAGCCAACCTAGCATGAGGGCAAGCCCCCTTCATTTGAGTCGTATTTGTGAAGGTTTGGGGTTGTGGCATTAGGAAGTGGCTCAAATGACTGGTGTTCAATGCAGAGCTAGAAGAGGTGGCTTACCTTGATGCCATCGGCTGGATTGTGCACGACAGTGGTCTGTGGTTCCTGGGGAGGCAGGAGAGAGTTTACCATGCAGGGATGAGGCAAGAGGGTGTAGGGACCCTAACTCCACAACTAGCATGATGAGCCTACACTACTGTTATGATTGTCAGCAGCCAGAAGATACATCAAACACTGACATTGGAGAATTCTGCATTTGACTTCCTTAAGTTAATAATACTATGTATACAGAGGCCCCAAAATGTATTTTGGCACTTATTTTACACTTTAAAAAAAGCATGAATTTCATTGCATTAAAATAAACAATTTAATTCATCATATAATATCCAAGTAGTGATATTTGGTATAATTTGTCATTTACAAAGACTAAAACAAACAAACAAATAATTGTGCTATATTTCTTTAAAATAAATTCTACTTGGTTTGGTGTTCTGTTATGTGTTACATTTATGCTTGCAAAAAGAAAAAAGAAAAGAAAAACTACAATAAACAGAACAAAACAAAACTTAAAAATAAAATGCCACTTGGTTTGATGTTTTGTTATAATATACATATTTGGTAATGTTTGACAATCAATCAATTAAATCAATAAATCAGATTGATAATATCTGATAAACCAAAATAATATAAATAAAATAAAAATTCATTCATTCAATTCATGTATTTATTTGTTTGTTACATTGTTTTATTTATAATAAATGTTACACAGTATTTCTTTCAGATAAATGCTACTTGGTTTGATGTTTTGTTAAATCACGTGATGCTAATGTTTGAAAACCAGAAATTACCAATAAATAAAAAGAAATATATAGATAAAGCAATCAAGCCTGTCCTATTTTTCCTTAAAATAAATGTTACATATGCAATGGCATTCACACATGTTCACACAAGTGCCATGTAGGTGTCTAAACACTTTTTTAAGCCACTGTATACAATAACTACAATGAAACGAAGGATATTATACAAAGGAAATGCATGCAAGGATTGGGTACAGTTAACCACAGCAACACAGTGGAAAAGGAAGTAGTCATTAAGCTTGACGAGTCTCTCTCCAAGACCAACCCCAGTCACCAACAGCACACAGACATAACAGAAATGATTAACACCACACAAACAGTTAGCTTTCAATGCCACAGTATGCTATTTCTCCTGAAAGCACAAAGCATTGATCCCACCTTTGCACATACACACCCCACATACAAACAAACGGTCTAGCACACTAGATTCTACTTTATTTCCACCACCACTAACACAACACCCTCTAATAAGCGACCTGTCAACGCAGACTTGAAGATGCAGTCCCTACATGCTGAGAGCCAATTACAGTTTCATTCCCTTTGATGCAGTTCAGACAAAACTCCTCATCGCCTGTCAGCCCGAGCAACTTCAAGGTCTGGGCGGTGAGCAGGAAGGGCATATTGGTCAGTCACACGGTGTAGCATGAGGACAGGGACACTGCAGTGTCCAAAAGTCTGAGAATTTACTGAAAACAACTTTAACATGGAGGTGAGGACAAAACCAAACACTGAGATATACTGAAATTAAATAATATTCAATTCAACGTTATATCTCAATGAAATATTTTGATTTTAAATTGGTTTTAATCACATTTCACGCTGATAATATAAAATTACCTCAGACTTTTAGACTTCATGTCCTCTGAAGGCTGTACTAGTAACAGCCATTTGTCAAAGGAGCAATTACCCATAATGCAAAGTTAGGGACTGCATCTTCAGAACAAACAGAACAGCTCTGCTTCCTGACATAAAATGATCCTGTTTTACCCTTGGACACTCGACTGAGATTAAGACAATGGGTAACCAGGCTTTATCTACATTTCACTAGCTTAAAAAAAAAGTGTTATCTCACTTTGATATGGCCAGAGCAAGT
>SCHK01044294.1:0-43901 GCA_004124795.1 Poropuntius huangchuchieni
AAAATTATTTATTTATTTAAAATTATTACATCATTTTTTTTGGGGGGCACAAAAATCCGCTTTTTACTATAATCTCAAAACATCTTCCCTTAACATTTAAGGTAAATGTTTTTAATTAAATAATATCGACATTAATTTTATTTTGCTATTGCTAAACTATACTGACTATACATCATCCCTCAAAATGTAGGTAAATGAGCAGTTTGCAACCCATTTTAATTCCATAAAGCGACATATTTCAGAGTGAAACTGATTTAGTGTATTGAGTGAATTTAATTTTAAAAGTAATTTAGGAATGAATGAATTTAATTTAAATATAATTTAGGAATCTTGCGAATCACTGCAGAATCAGTGCTAAAAATCTGAAAGAACTTAAATAATTGTGTAATTTTTTTGTAAATAATATTAATTATTATTATTTTTATAATAATTAATTATTTCAGGATCTTAAATGCAAAATCAAATCAAAATTGACCCCATTTACTATATGCTGGTGTACCTGATTAAAAAAATGTATAATATAATATTAATATTGATAATATTAGTAATTTCAGCTAATAAAATAGGCAATTTTTCATGATCCAATCAAATCCTGTTGGATGAAATCAAGCCCTGCTGAGTATTTTGTAAATACGTCACATTATATAAATGTTAATGTGCCTTTTTATGTCTAAATGCACGTGTATATGTGTGTGTGAACTCACAGATGGGTCTGTGGGGAGTATCCGGGACTGCTGTGTCCGTTAGTGTCCAGGTGATCTAGTGTGCCGTTGAGATCTTCATGCGTGGTGCCCTGTAATAGGCCGGTCGGGCTGCCGCTCATCAGTCCTGGAGGACTCGCCCCCATCATACCTGACGCGCTATTCATCAAGCCTGGATTACCCAGCAACGGCAAAGAGGTCTCCGCCAACGCAGCCTACGAGAGAAAGAGAGAGAGAGGGAATAGTTAAACTCAAGCATTTTCAAGCCTTTTCAGCAGTCGTCATGTCACAGCGCACGGCTTCCAGCTCGTTCCAGATTATCTCCTCTTTTTTATCGAGTTACTTCCGAATTATTGCTGAAGAATCAGTATGATAAAAACAGATGAGAAAAAAAACAACGGGAAAGTTTCGAAGTTGCAAAAACAATCTCTTCACCTTACAAGACAGGCCTCAAATGAACAGCGAATAAAGAAAGCCCAAGCATCCACATGATAATGAAACCATCCAAAACTTTACCTCAAAACAGTCAAAGAAAAAAAAAAAAGACTCCTGACATTTTTGCCTCCTGCACATTAAAGTTATATACAGTAATTAAATTTTAAAGTTTTTGCCACGAGCACCTCGCTGGCCGACACTGCGAAGCCAAATCATTTATGACAGTTTGGATAAATATTAATGATTATGCCCTCGCATTTGCACAGGCTGCTATCAATCTGAGGCCAGGCTGGCAGAGAAGGTACCTGCCTCTACCACACGGTGTCCTTCTAGACTCTCACTGACTGTGCCAACCTCACACACACACACACACACACACACATATTACCTGTAAGCTGGCGTTGAGAGCTGCCCCATAACCCAGACTGGATGGCAGGTTCTTGACCAGCGTTGGGCTCCTGAACACAACAACACAAATGTTTAAATATATTTCTAATAATCTGACTGTAATAGCATCTGAAAAACATTTATGTGTGTACCCTGTTATCTTCTGAGACCTGCGTTTCTGATATTCCATTTCATCCACGGTCCACACGGCGCCCTTCACGTTCTCCACCCGGACGAAACACTTGTGCAGGCTGAGGTTGTGTCGCACTGCGTTCTGTTAAACATGCATATGTACAAAAAGATTTTAATAAGTGCATTTACTTCACTAAATGTATTTACTATGCATGATTTATCAGTGCATTTCATTCTAAAAGAAATTATCATTTTTTAAAGCTTACTGCTGGTGTAATCAAGACCTCACAGGTGAGGAAAAAATATGAACTAATCATATGAGACTATTATCTACTGCTAAACACTATTGCTGTTGTAACATGTTATGGCAGATATTTAAATTATGGCAGTTATTTATGGCTGTAATAATTAGGAAATGTAGATGCTTCGGGTTTATGAATTAAAAGGAAAAAAGAAATCAAGCAATAATTAAAATTCCAAAAATATATTTATTCAATTGATCAAAATGTCCCATAAACACTCTTTCATAATCAAGAAGCTTATACAAAAAATAAAGAAATATGGCAAGTATTGCACGTCGCCATAAAAGAATCTAATTAAAACATGTAGCAAAGAAGCCAAATAATAACCTTTGCTCATATTACATTTTTTTCATGTTTTATTTGAGGGGCGGGTGTTTTTTTGCTTTAAGAAAAGGGAGAGAGAGGAATAAAAAAAAAAAAAAAACCCTCATAAGCAGATCTCGCATCTGACCTGAAAATCCCAGGATTTGATTGATCTTAATGCCCATGGCTCTGAATATGATAATTTTAATATTAATGAGCAAATGAGCAGTTTTATTATGCATGCTATATAGTTATAACTAATAAGCTGGCGGGGCTGAGAGCTCGATCCCCAAGCTGAGCTGATGAGACCAAGCACAGATATTAAATCACCTTTCATTCCTTTTTAAAAATTCTCTCTGTTAATCAAATGACAAGCCCGTCACCAGCCGGCCGTGCCCAGGCCCTCACAAAAGAGCAGGGAGGCTCCGAATGGAAATTCCTGCTCCGCTATTGTAGAAGGAGGGACCCGAATATGCTGAAAGCCCCTGCTTTGCCTCTTTGTTCCAGTCGGGACCAGATTAAAATATGGAGTTGATAAGGGCAGAAGCGAAGAGAGCTGGAAACTGGCTACAAGGCCATAAAAATGCCTAAAAACGCTCATCCGTGCATCTCCAAACACACGCTCTGGCAGTAAATGAGTCGTGGCCCAGCATGCATCTGTACGGGGAGCTATTGCACACCCTTGTGGAGCTGTAATCATACACCAGCATCATTAGCAAGCCAAATCCAAATTAATTCACTTTGCTAAATCTAGTGCTGGGAAATGCTTCGCATGCTGATGAGAGCCGGAGAAACCTTTGAGAGGACCTGCGTCGGAGTTAAAATAGAAAAGGAAAAATGGCCGTGTATCTTATCGACACGCGCCGTGCTCTCCTGTCTAAAAATAGAGGATGGTTTTTATTGTATCCTCCTTTTCTTTTCATCCCCGTCTGACAATGTATTTGTTGGGACAGAGATACAAATGAGGCCTTTTGTACTGGGAAATAAAGTGTGTTTCCTGGATGACAGGGGCATTAGCGCTTTAGAGCCAAGCGGGTCTTAACCCCTCTCTCCATTTGTCTTGTTCTCTTTTGCTTTTTGTCTCGCCGCATGAGTTATAGTGTGTACGAAGCCTCGGCCGACATCAACAACAACAAAAAAAGAGATGTAGCGGAGTGCGTCTACAAGGCAAACAGCCATCTTTCAAACTAATTAACCAATAATATGCAGGGTGGGGAGGGGGAAAAAATGAAAAGGAGACACTGAGAAAGCAGTAATACGCCACGTCTAACAAAAGGTGCTGATGATTGAGTGGCTGGTTAGTAATTAGCGCGTCAGAGCGCACACCTCCCCGTCAAGACTCGGCTATTAATTGCACCAAATTAGAAAACGATATCAGAGGCTGAATTATTCTTTCACTTGTCACAGAGAGAGCGAGCGAGAGCGAGATAAAGAGAGAATTCGTCCTTTTCAGGAGGCAGGTTAAAAAGAAGCACGATTGCCGTTAATCGGCCCGTGTCCTTCACAGGCCTCCGTAGCACGTTACCTTCCAGGTGGCAGCGTTGCGTCTGAAGTAGGCAAAGGTGCGCGTGAACCAGCTGTAGATTTCGTTGAGCGTTAGCTGCATGTCACCTGACTCCATGATAGCCTGCGATGAGATGCCATTAAGCGGCGCGTTAGAAACTGGAGTGCGTCGAGGCGCTCTCACCCAGATTTAATTCAAGCAGCAATTAATTACAATCTAATCAGGCTAAAGCTAATTTATTTCCCACTCACCTGCCTGATGAGGGTTGCATAAGTAAACGGCGGCCTGACGTCGGCGTTCTTGTAAAACTCGTAGTTTGGGGCGATCTCTGCGGAGAAAAATAAATATAGAAAGCAGCAGATAAATAAAAAAATAAATAAATAAACCCAAGTGTCGCCACCTGGGATAATTGCTAAACGTGTCTCCGCCAGGAATTCATTCAGGATTTTATCAAATTAAAACGAGAGGCGAGTTGGGGGGTGGTGGGGGGGACACTTCAAATCAGCATTTTACATGTCCAACTAAATACATTTTTAATTAATCTCTCTCTGGAGAAATCTTAAACATTAACACGCTCGTGAAATTAGAGCCTGCGTCGATATTTTGTATGTGTTTGAATAATTCATGCCTTCCCCGCTGCTCCAACACTTGCGGAAGACCAGTAAATATAAACATCAAACAAGATGTTTTTACATGCATCGCCTTCTTGAATATTGCATCATTTTATATTTGCCTGTAATTAAAATGCATTGAATATTGATGATTTGATTTTAGCCTCATTTGCATAAAGAGCGAACCCCAAAAAAAAAAAAAAAAAGCATCTACGAACCTGAGGACAAGGGCATGGAGTATTTGTCGGTGTGGCGTCTGCGCATGGCGCCCATGCTGGGCACATTGGCGGGACTGAGGACGTTGGGCACCTGGGGCATCTGGGAAAGGGGCGTGACTGGAGCGGTGGGCGTGGTGGGCGTCTGAGGTAAGTTGGGGGGCGAGACAGACGGGAGGTTCTTTGACATGGTGACGCTGGAGACGAGATTCAGCTGTAGAAGCGAGAGAGAGAGAGAGAGAGGGATTTAAACGAGTGCTGGCTCATTCCTACAGCTGTGTTTCCCCTAATAAGCAAAGGAGGAAGCAGCCAATCTGCACTAATTACAGGATGAAATTGTATCATAAGAATTCTAATTAGAGCACGCTGTTAAAGATTATCTAATGATCAGGCTGTGAGTTATCCCGGCCCATCTCTATCCCATAAGAGCTCCCTGGATGCAAAACACACAAGCGGTGAGAAGAACATCACCTGGCTTCCTGCCATAACCTGGTGCCTCACTAGAGATCCATCTCGCTCTCTTCCTGTCTTAACGCCCAAACACAAGAGTCAGGTTTTTATATCGATATGCACTTATCCTCCGTTTTTTTGTGTCCCAACTTCACCCGAGTGGAAAATTCCTCCCTGACCTTTAGTCTCGCCGTTAACTCCTTCAAATGGTAATGACATCATTACATATTCAAACCAAATTGCCTTAATTGCGAATTGGCAAGCGGAATTCCGGTGCTGTCGGAATTGAAAACGACCGCCGGTTGGACATCAACAATCGTTTGTGGCACGTGTTGATAAATACAATGAAATGTCAAGCCGGCTATTCTCAGGCGGCTGCTCTATAGACAATTACAGCTCCACTTAACGATAATGAGATAATGCCAACACAGAGAGTGGCACGCGCTATACCACTTCGCTAGAAATCAATGACTCCTCCAGGGGAATGTTGTATCCTGGCTAACGACTGGAACTAAGACCTTGAAAGGAAATTAATGACAGAGAGGCATTGTCTACAGAGGGATGTCTTAGCAAAAGGGTAAACGGTTGTGTTGCTGACATTACATTACATGCTAAGTAAATACTTGTGTCTTAAAGTCAACATGAAATCAAAATTGACCCCCATTACTTCTAATGGTGTTCCTGGTCTTATTATGAACAATTCATTGTTGGACATTATAAAAAAATAAAATAATATAAAAGCTGACATTTTCTATATCAAATATTCATTCATTTTGAATTTGATTCATGTGGAAAAAAAAAAAATCACTGTTACAAAGCCGCCCCACTCTGAAACAAAAACTAGCTTTGTTATATGAGAGACAAAGTGTTTGTGCTAAATTTATTGCCATTTGTATTCCCATCTTTGTACTTGCTTGCAAAAATGCAGTTTGATGTGTATAATACATTGTGTAATTCTTCAGGGGCCGGGTCACGGCACCAGATTTGAGGATTGTCTCTCTTAATATCTTTCTCATTGCGGCCAAACCACCACATCAGCCAGTAATTACACACTACTCCTCTAAAAAGGTTTTGATACACTGTCAAACACTGCAAAAAAGCACTTCATAATAAATCCTATCAGTAGTGAGTGAGCGGGGAAACAGATAGAGAGTGTGCTGCATGTATATTTAAAATGTTAAGACAAGATTTTCCTCCCCTCTCCTCACCTGGTTATGGCAACAAGCGTAACATGTTTGCAGGCATACAATCTGGTGTTTGCAAAATGGAATTTATTAAAGCTTAACTGAGCAGGAGTGAATGAGACACAGGGATCAGCCCTTTACTACCGCTGCTCATCTGAATATATATTCAAGGTTGGCTGAGAGGAAAGGAAGGGGTTGGGAAAAAAAGAGCCCCTCATTATTCAGGACTAGCAGCCTTGGTAACTTTGATTTTCAGCCATCCATGGCATGGCCAAAAGGTAACATTTAATGAAGTGCCATTCAGAGTTTAAATGGGGTCGTATAACAGTGTACCAGCACCTTGTGTTGGGCTACTGATAGCTGTTGAGGGTTTGCCGGTGCTCATTTTGTCGTGCTAATAAATTCGCACTATTAATATTTATCAAATGTGTGGGACGGTTCTCTGTCGGCCCTGTGTGTACGAGGGCGTGAAAGTACCGCCATATTATCTGTAACATCCTTTTTTGTGGGGAGGATACATGTGTTCTCTTTTGTACCTGCGAAACAGATAACGTTACAGCATTTGCGTGAGCCCGACACTTGCACTAAGACAAAAAGGAATGAGCGGAAAAAAAATCGCAGACCCTCGCTGATTATTTAAGAACTCGCCATTAATTGCTCATCATCAAATGCAATTAGCAGTCCTTTCATGTGCGGTTTATGTAATGTAATACTTCATTAATATTATTCATTCATATGCGGTCGTGGATTATAGGCTGAACGTTTTTTATTAGAGTCGATTTCACCGAGCTGCTGGAGTTCTGAGGATGAAAACGGGGAAAAAAAAAACCCTGAATAATAAATCGACAGAGGTGAGCAGTCGATTCCTGATGGATTTACAGGATAATTATTCTGTCTTGTGATTATCTGCTTTATACGGTGGGAGGTGATGAGAAAAAATTATGCTGGTGAAATTAGCTACTTGCTAAGCGGCGGCAACACGCTTACAATGTTTTCCCCCGCAAAATATTGAATAGCTAATAAATAATTCCAATAAATAATATTTATCACAGCCTACTCTCTTTGGTAAACACTTTAATTTCCAGCACAACACAACGTGTCTTTTGTATTTTGCTTTTGATTAATGGTTAAGAACGTCTTTGGGTGAAATCTGATGTTTTTTCCCTACAGGGATCCAGACAGATGGGCCGTTTTCATATATTGCTCCATTTTTCTCCAAATACACAGCTATATCTCTGAATGTTTACAGATTACGGGTTATTTCTTCGCAGATAATCTTCTCGCAGTTTCCATCTATCATTTCAAACTGTTTGTTTTCTGAAACAAAACGTCTTCCCTCTACTTTAAGTGCGCCTGCGGTCGCGGCGCTAAACAGCTTTTACCGGCCAACAGGTTGTTTGCTGTGCTAAAGCCATCAGAGTGTAATGGCTCTGCGTTTTTGGCTGAGATCGGGTGTATGATTTAATGCTCTCTCGGTCCTGATAGGGTCCCAAGAAAGCAGGCATTACAAATCCCATTCTCCTTTCATCCTCCAGCCGTGTTTAGAGAGCTCATTTACCATCCGAGTCCTGTTTACTGTACGCGTACCAATATGCACTCACCGGTTTTGGTGATGGTTTGGGCTCTGAGGGCCTCATGTGCAAGTGTGCCATCATCGCCTGAAGACGCTCACGTTCTTTAGAAAGCTGTTAGCAGAAAGAGGGAGGGAGAGAGAGAAAAAAGAAAACAGACCGGTTTTAGAAATGAGCGATTTTCCCCAGACTACCACAGTAATACATCTTGTTATCAAGCTTGTCTGCTTGTAATAAATCCTGCATACGGCCGGACCGGCTTCCTTAAGCTCGCCTCAAAGACACAGACATAAAGCAGTGGTTCTCAACCGGCGGGTCGCGACCCAAAAAACAGCCAGAGGTCTTTTCCAGTGGGGTCATGGACAGCTGCAAAACAACAATGCTAAATGCAAATAAAAAATGCAATTAACCATACACTTGAGTATAGTTAGGATAGAAAAATAAACAGGCTTATCAACTTTTAAAAAGGAGAGGAAAACACATCATGTATCTTAAGAGCATTTGTCTGTTTTATGCATTTAAATAAAAGTCAAAATGCCAAATGTGGCCTATATAGTTCTTGACAATTTTAATAAATAGTATTAATAAATGTTCCCTTATAGATCC
Organism: Poropuntius huangchuchieni; assembly: GCA_004124795.1. Taxonomy (NCBI): domain Eukaryota; kingdom Metazoa; phylum Chordata; class Actinopteri; order Cypriniformes; family Cyprinidae; genus Poropuntius; species Poropuntius huangchuchieni. The sequence continues at coordinate 8,402 of SCHK01044294.1, forward strand.
TTATTAGAATGCATTAGGCATCATGAACTACAACAATTAACTTTATTTCTTTACAGCATGTATTAATTTAGGTGAATATTAACTCTTGAAGCTTAAAATATATTAGTATGTGTGAAAATTCACATTAACCAAGATGAATAAACGCTGTAAAATTCAGGTATATAACCACACTGTAAAAAGTGATTCCCTTTTATGTGTGATTTTGAGGATATCTTTGTTACTTTTAGATCACAAGAAGCTGTTTTGTACAGTGTTGGACTCTTGATGTCCTTGGGTTCTGAAGCAAAACCAGTTGAGAACCACTGAGAGCGAGAGAGAGGCAGATTAAAGCAAAGATAAGAGAACCATTCCTCGTGGTGCGGTGATGGAGAGCTGAAGGTGGTGCTCGGAGGTCACGGAAAACAAATAGCACTTCATCTTTTTGTCAATAGCAGAATTTAGGTCAGCAAAGCTCTGACAGTAACAAGCTACTCAGGCCATAAATTAGAGGGTCCTGGTCGGCGACTCAAAGTCCTGTGGACACTGTTAGGGCTGGACTGGATCTAGCAGCTGCCGAGAGGTGAAGGGGTCCCGCAAACAGAGTGCCAGTTGGTCCCGCCTCCCTGCCTCCTCCCGGGTCCTCCGAGGTCCAGTTAGTGCCCCGGCGATCTGTTATCATCAATCTAACTCACAGAGAGTGACAGGGACCGGCCCGCACGGCGCACCGCCTTGAACTCCGCCGGTGAGTCGGCATTCGAGCTCTGAACCGGGCCTCATTACCACTGACGGAGGACAAAAAAAATATATAAAAATGCCAAAAAGAGCAGAAAAAGCCCAGAAGGACAGAAAACAGCAGTGCTGCTGTAATTGGTCACAGTGTAAGCACGCCGGCTTTATGGTATCAGCGAACAAGAGAACAAGTCAAGAGAGAAATCGTGATGTCCGTCTGTTATTTTACATATAAACAAGAATTATTCATTGTTCTGTTTCAAGAGCCCAACAAATAAATAGGGAGGGTTTCGCCGAGCGTAAAAACCTTTAAAGGTTGAGGGGAACGCTTGGCTTGCATTCAGATGGGCATCACGAAGGCTTAGAGGAGCCACAGTCAGAAAGCAATCCGCACTACAAAGACGAGGCGGCTTTTTGCGTGCCCAAACGCAAGGGAACAGCTACATTTACATAAAAAAAATAAGCACTGGCCGCAATTAATCTGCAAGCGAAACTGGTTATTTATTTGAAATTAACAGAAGAAAGATGGATTTTAACCCCGTGCGCCGCATCCCATGATGCACCGGAAGGTGTGAGGCAAAGGACAGAGTGTTAACTGGCGGGAGAGATGGCCGCAGCGCTGAGTAATAGCATCCCTCAATCACTGCTCTCATTATCTCGCCAGCGTGACACCTTAATAAGGTCACGCTCCAGCTACTGAAAATAGTGGCTCTCTTTAGAGGTTCCTTCAGGTGCAAAGTGTATTTAATTAACACAGTCCAGCCCAGATGCGCGCATATTAATTGGACGGGATAGAAAATAAGCACAAACCATGATTCAATTATAAAGGCCTGTGATGGCTTTCACCTTTGTTGGGATGGATTTGCTCAAGGTGTCCCTTGTGCATTTTTTCACTTTAAGTTTTTTATGGCAACAAGCTAATTAACAAAATGTTTGGTGTTATGCAGCAAAAAAGCAGTTAAAGTTGAACAAGTGTGTGTTAAAGACAACATGAAATCAAAACATGTTGGTACTGAACACACACTTTTCACAACTCCACCAAAGCCTGATGCATAAAAAATGCATAAAGGACTAATATATAAATAATGATTGTTTTCAAACGGGTTTCCCGAACACTTCCACTGTCAACCACTGGATGAGCAGTAAGCAGACGGTCCTCCTCACAACCTAACAATGCTTCCATTAATTCATTTATCAGATGTTTTTATCCAAATGACATATACAATGTAAAGTTTGAAGTATTAATAAGTACACAAAATAGGTAAAGCTAAGCTGAGTCAGGTTGGTTTAATGTTTTGATAATGCAACAATATTTTTTAATTTGAAGAGAAATCAGCTTACAAATCACACATGCATTGTGAATGTCATTTCATGTTGTCTTCCAAGTAATTGTCTCTCATTTACTCACCATATTATGCTAAACCTGTATGGTAAACCAAATTGACTTTCATTGTATGGACACCAAAACACTAATGCATTTCATAGAAGAACGTCAGTCATACAGGTTTGAACGACATGAGGGTGTGATGCCAGACTTGTCATTTTTAGGTGAACTGTGTCTTTAAATGCGTATATGCTTATATTCATATGTCTACTGTACCTGTATCTCTAGCTGTTGTACCACCTGCATCTGTACTCGGCACTGGGCGGTACTCCTGTCATCCAGAGCGTGTTCATTGTTAAGGTGCCTGTAGGAGAACAGGAGAAACGGATGAGAAACCAACCCCTCATGCACACATACACAGGCTGAACTAATAATAGATGGTTGCTGTTGATCAACTACCACTGTTGTTGATGAATATGATTTCTGGATTACAGGACGTCCATCCCATTAGCTTTTAACAAACCGTCGCCGTCTAACAAGTGTGTCCCGCGCTCGCTGAAAGCCGGTGTTTAACATCACAATAGCATGACTGTCATGCGAATGAGAGGCAGCGCTCAGAACACAACGGCTTATGAGGGATGTTGGCGTACAAAAGGCCTCGCGCAGAGGTTTTGTCTTCTACATTTATCAAGAAATAAATACAATAAATGCAATTTAACTCGAGTAACGTTTAAAAAGCGCCTCCTACGAAGAGTGCATTATTCCGCCGACATATTAAATGTATCTACTCATCCTTTCATTAGAATATTACGCAGAAAAAAAACCCACTTCAGACTGCAGGAGCAGTCAATGGCGGTTTTCCTTGATTGGATTTTGTCTGCAGGACACAAAAGAAGCCCGCCATTAAAATAGACCTCTATTCCCGGCGAACGCACGGAGGCGAAAAGGTTTTTAAAAGTGTTGTGATGTTCGGTAATGAGCCTCTATCTAAATTATCATTGGTGACAAACCCACAAAGCGCTCTTTTAGAAGACATGCTTGTGAAATGCCAATGCTGCCACTCTCTTTCCTGTAATTATAGGTTAGCTTGCAGACCCTTCAATGATCATTTACAGTACAACCTCCAGTGCATTAGTGTGAGCTTAAATTGCGCACACACACTCGCACGCAAACACACACCCACCCACACCGAGCTAGTTTTAACACTACTAAGCATTTTCTCTATTCATTCTCTATTCATAGCGCGAGCTATTGTTTATGTGCAAAACGCAAAATAACAACGTATTCATAATCCTCTTCAAACACGCCAATCAAAGCAGAGGACATTTGAGAACACAATGGCCACCGCTACCTTTCAATTACGCCCGTGCCCATTTAAAATTATTTCATTCCATCACGCCTGCTTTTGCTATTGTAACCGTTTCAGGTCTAATGCTCAGATATTCTCCATTATAAATCAAGAGTGAGATAGCATTGAACAGAAAAAAAAAAAACGCCTAGGATGACTGGAGAGTCGGTGCCTTTCTTCGGCCCCGTGCCTAATTGCTGTTTCAGAATGCGCATGCAAAGGGGCATTTCATTAATCATGTAATCAGGTCCCTCGCAGGGAACTAATGCTGCAAATACCCTTTTCATTTCAATGCTCATAATGCTATCTTACGCACTTGATGTATGGTGGATGTCATAAATTACAGCTGCTTCAAAAGCCACGACTGGCTAGTTCCGTCGTCCCGACAGGTAACTCGCTAAATAACACATCTTATCTAGCACGCCCTGTTTCTCATTAGCGGCCATCTAGATCTTAATCTCGTTTCCTTGTTTCTTTTAGGAACGTGAGGTTTTCTTTTCTAATGGAAGCACGTTTCCTTCTCTAAGAGTAAATAAAATAAATGGAATTGTCAGAAAGTGTAAAACACTAGTTTCTTTATGCATTTTTGAAGATAAATTATCAAAAATAGTCATCATTTTGAGATATACAAGCACAGATATGAGAATGCCAAAGTCAAAAATTGTAATATATAGTCACAATTAATAGAAAAAATACATTGTTACAATTATTATAAACTCACAATTGTGACAAAGTAGCAACAGTAAGATATAAAGTCAAAAATGTAAGCTATAAAGTCACAATTGTGAGATACTATGTAGCAATTCTGAGAAATGAAGTTGCAATTGCCTTTTTTAATAGCCAGCAGAATGAAATACAGCACAACAGAGTCTTAAGCGAGTGCTAACGTTAGCGAGAGCTAGTTAGTGCTGGTGATTACATCCAGATTACTGCATGGCTATGAAATATTCAGGCAGTAGGTGTTTGACTATGCATTGATAAAAGCAGGGGGGTTGAAGGGGGGTTAGATGCAGTCACCAATATCTCTTAATGAGCCTGTGGCGCTGGGTTTAGTTCAAACAGAGAGGTGAGAGGAGGATGAGACGGGGCCGCCTGCTCGTTCTGAGCAAACATCTCTGGAGCCGCCTGTAATTTATGGGTCACTTTATAGGCATATTGATTTTTGTTTTGAGATGGGGAATGAGGGCTCTGATGGTCTAAGAAACAGACGGACAGGTACGCAACGGACTGAGAAGTGCATCGAAAACCACAGACAGAATGAAATCAGCTGAGTTAAAGTAGGATTTACTTCCAGCCAACATGGACCAATCAAATCATTTTGCTAATTCTCAAATGACTCGCAATTTCTAAAGGACTCATGACCTTCAACTGGACATGGGCTTGATTAATGTAACCTGGGACTTCCTGTTGGCTTTCATTAGCGCCCAGTTTAAGACGTAGCGCTCTAAGTGGGAGAAGCTCGGCAGGTCGCTTTACCAGTATTAAATGTTAAATAGGTGAAAAGAACGATTCATTTCCCTGCATTAGAACGGGCAAGAGCTTGTTTACTGAGATACACAATCTCATATTGCATCCACATGGGTTAAGTTCGCTACAGCAAGTGGCAAGCCTGCGTTGACAGCACGTCAATCTTTATTACAGGCCAGCGGGTATGTCTGTATTTTTCTCTCCCTACCCATCCTGACTCTTCTCAAACATGTGAGAGGAAATCAATAAGGGAACTAGGGCAGCAATCTGGAGCTTAAACAATAACAAAATCGCCTGCGTGGCAGAACAACATTAGAACGCTATGAATTCATTAGCCCCCTCTTTTAGCTGCACGTAACCCCCAAATAAGTTGCCCTGAATCAGACCCGCAAGACGCGTGCTTTGTTGCATTAATACACACGTCTCGAGGTGTACCCGCTTGCTTGCACGCACATTCACGCACGTCTATTTGAACTTCAGAGCTAATATAACGTGCCAGGCACCTCTTGGCTACCCCTCTCCAGGTGCACAGCGCATGAAAGAGCGCAGAGCTGCGCTTAAATGCTGATCTTGACAACTTTCTCAGCAACACAACAAAGATTACAAAACCGTGGCTGGTTTCTTCTCCGCAAGCTACAAGCCCGCGCAGGTTGGGTGAATCCCTCCGCCCCCTGCTTCCCCATCAAAGGTGCCATTTGAATCTGACACCTATTTTATGTAAACCATTTTAAGCGTGTGTACCTGGATGATACGCAGCAGTGACTGGCATCTCCGAACGACATTAAAAGCTTCTTTCTGACACCGACAATCGCTCCTCCAAGGCACGGCGCCACCCGCCATCTCGCCGGCTCAGATCACGCTGCCTTTTGTGGGAGCGTTTTCATGTACGAGTTACAGTACGGGCGTCTCCGACTCTGGGTGTCTCGCCCCCATTTCTACGAAGATTTGGAGGATGATTGCTGTAATGGCATCCTACTGCACAGGCTGTCAGACAACGAGCGTTTTTATTTAGTTCTCCTCAACCATTGATTTGCATACCAGCTGAATTTGGCGGGAAATGATCACATGATCTCTGATGCATGCTGTGCCACAATAAGCGGACGTCAATGGGGTAGACGGGGATAATTAACCCTGTACTTTGAGTTACATGCAGTCTTTTGGTTGACAGTCATGACCAACTAGTTAAATGGTAACGCACTCAAAGGTGCTAAATTCTTGACTTGTTTGGAGTGGACTCTTTCGACTGTGTCTAGCCGGTTTATAAAAGAATAGAACGACGTCGCCACTCTCAAAGCCGTTTACAAGAACTGACGTGGACATTTACACCCACCAAACGCACCAGATTATTATTTCACAGTTAATTACGGATCTAATTAGAATATTCAAATGAACCCTTTTCTCCATTCTTTGATGGTGAGGTTCTTTCCTCGGAGTGGCAACGTGATAACCTGCAATCTCCAGCACTGCAAACACCTTCTCCTTTGATGTCCCCCACTCACGTCCCGGCAACAAAGCCGACCAATTACAAATGAGCTAATTAACTAAATTGTTGATGGAGCATGAAGAGTTCATTTCACTCCGTTAGCTGCGCCATGACAACACCGCATGGCTATGTGGGTTGCCATTAGCTTCTGCCGCTCAACGCCAGCCCATCATCCACTCGCGTAGCTGTGGAGATGCACGGTCATTTCTGAGCGCCGCCTATGATGGGCTGACAGGTGCCTTTGGGAAATCTGATTCACCATCCGTTTGGTGGATTTACAGCTAAGTGTGTGAACTGAGGTATGAAAACTTTTGAAATAAAAAAGTAACAACTTATTAGCATCTAATAAGCATAAAAAAGACATAAAGGGAAAACAGATAAATGACTGTTTTAGGCCAGCTGAAATTTTTTATGGTCTCTTGATGATCACTTACTTCAAAAACTGTCCGAAGTCGTCACAAATATTTTCACATCCTGGCCACTTGCACACTCCATGACCATAGAGGGAGTGTGATGCTCCGGTCTCTTCATGCAGCGAACTGAAAGAGAAATAATGAGCATTAAAAATGTGGTGGAAAACATGGTCGTGGTGGTACCTGTCAGGATACTATGACCAAAACTTGGGTCAAACCGGCTCAATTTAGTGGACTTGATGCTCAGAAAAGCTGAAAAAACACACATGCTCTCCCTTGGCATCACACCGTCTTGTGATTATTGATCCAGAGTATTACTGAGGAGACACAAGTGTGTTAAAAAACACACGGCCCGGCCAAGTAAAATCGCCCGTCAACATTTTTTCCACAGACTTTCACCTTGTAAAGCCATTACGGACAACTTGTGTAAATAGCAGAAAACCGGCCCCTGCGCTTTAATTTTCACCAGGAGATTCATTTGCGGTGGAACGGGCGTTTTTAAGGACACAACCTGTTGTGAAAAGACATTGCGGTAAGTTACGACCGCCAGTTCTAATGGTACTGAGGGGCTAATGTGCGAAAGTGAGGCTAAGCAGACCAGCACGGCGTGTGTTTGTGTGCGGCACACGCTCACACACACAAACCTCACCGGCTGTTTTACCTTGCCGTTATCGATCCAGCACATCTTAGAAAGCAGCTGGCTCTGACAACACAACACACTCCGTGATTACGAACGACCGTGGACCCCGAGAGACTCCGCCAACACACGAGAAAAGAGTCTAACCTATTTCTTAAATTATTTCCCTGTCTCTCTCTCTCTCTGTTTTTTCCTTTTTCTTCTCTGCCTCTAAAGATATCTCTCTCAAGAAAGGGCTTTCTGTGAAGACGCTACGTACTTGAAACCAATTACACAACACATCCACCCCCAGTGAAGTCAGCGGCTGTTGCTATGTACTAACATATGGCCGCTACAGACTGAATAATACATGGAGAAATATGCGATTCTATGTCTTACAGCAGCCGCGGAGCGTATAAAAGGGCCGTCGCGCGTTTAAACGCTCAGGAAATGCCACACCGGCATAGTGTATTATATTTACATGACAAGCCGCGCCAGCAAAGCAATTTCAAAAGAAAAGCGAGGTATTAAATACTTAATGTACAGTGAGGTGAGCTGTGTGTTCCTGCCACTGAAAGTTGCACCTCCATGCGTTTGATATACCGGAAGGCACTGCGTTCAATAGCGCGCTGTCTCGTGGGAGGTTTCGTCTCATTTCAACTGTTATCCAGACATTAATAAACTATTGATGAGCAAACAAACAAAAACACACAGCCCTCTCCCTGCAGGAATGAGCATTTTCCTTTTGCAAATGGGGACAAACACATCAACTGTTCTTCTCGTTTTTCGTGTCGCACATGAAAAGTAGTTTAAACGGCTGTTTGGTTTGTGTTTGTTAACATGCCTTTGTGTTCATGTGCACACAAGACCCTTTATCGGGGGGTTTGTGATCACGCATGTCTGAAAAGGGATTTGGAGTTTGTGTCGAGTGAAACAGAGAAGATGCTTTCATCCAAAGTGACTTTACCAGGCTAATCCAGCTGGATCTCAAGGAGCCAATGGAAATCGGGTAAGCGGAAGGATAAACCAGTGCCCTTCCGATTAGCTTTGGCATGCATGTGTGCGTGTTAGAGTACCTCTCTCTCCGGTTGTTGAGGGCCGGGGACTGGCCGTTGGAGATGCCGTGATGGGTGATGGGCGGAGAAGCTTTGGGGTTGCTGGTGGAGGTAGTGGACGAGTTGTTGGTGGTGCTCAGGTCCAGGCCACTATGTTTTAGCCCGTTGTCCTCCATGGCGTGGCTACTGGTGACGTCTTTCCAAAGTTGCTGGAGTTCGGCGGGGCTCAGACCAGCTGGAAGAGAGTCACAAACATGTTTACAGACACAATAATTCACGAAAAACTCTCATCATGAGCTCCCATCTGCCCTTTTCTAACAAGGTAGGTAAACCTGTTCTTCTCTGCTGCAAAACTTGAGCATCACACTTAAGCATCTGGAGGTAAACCGGCGCAAGATCGACCCGGACACTCATCCCTCGCTTCGTTTCCGTGGTATCCGAAAGTGCAAAGCAACCAGGAACTCATCTGCACATGATTATGCATTCATAAACAAGCCTCTGTGTGCAGAATCAAATCATCATATAATCCCTTGGATGATAAAATGACTATTCCGCTTCGTGTCTCCCCGGCTATACTCCAATTAAGAGCCATTTTCAAACTACTGTCATCCAGCGCCATTTCGATAAACACAGTAGCACCAGGTGTTTGTTCCAGGAAAAAAGCAAATGGCAACAGCTCGTCTTCCTCAGAGCTCTGAGCTCGCACTGCGAGTCCGTAAACAACAACAACAGGCAAGGAGGGGAGGGAGAGAGAGAGAGAGTGAGAGAGAGAGAGAGAGAGAGAGGGGGGGGGGGAGAGAGGAAAACAACAAGCACACAGACACAGGCAAGAGAGAAAGAGAACTAGGGGGAAAAAAACTGAAATGGCAAGGAAAATGCAGCAGGAAACAAAAAAGGGGAGTTTAAAAGAGGACGCAGACGCACACGCACACACGCTCTCAGATGATCACGTGATTTTGTTACCTGGCGGCAGAGTCTGTCCGGGGAGGGTGGGCTGTCCTGGGCCGGGGGGCAGAGAGAGGAGGCCCTGCCTCTGCATGTTGAGCAGGTGCTGTTGCTGCTGCAGTTGCTGCATTTGCAAGAGCTGCTGCTGAAAGACCAGCTGCTGTGCCGCCAACTGCTGCTGCTGATGCTGTTGCTGTTGCTATAGTGAAAGAGAGAGAGAGAGAGTGAGCGAGCATATACACGCAAAACACTAATCACACACATGGACGAGAAAGTGTGTTCGGTTATACATGTGGCCCAAGTGAAACCTAGCTGTCTCGTTCTCTTCGCCTGTTTGCGTTGACTGAAAACTGTGTGTGAGATGCGGTTGGGAGGGTGTGTAGAGCCCCCTCCTTCCACCATTGATAGTTAATTGTCTTGCATTTCTAATGGTCCATTACAGCTTATGGGGGCACAGGGAGGGGGTGACGGAGGGAGGGAAGCAGAGAGAGATTTACAGCACCCACTCCCCCATCCCCTCCGAGCCCTGTTTACTGCCAGTCGAGCCTCTTGCATAAGCTGGCAAAGACAACAACAAAAACAACAACAACAACAGCAGCAGCAGCAGCAGCGGCGGCGGAAACCACAGAAAAACAATGCAGCGCTTCAGTGATCAAAGCATAGCAACTGTGCTTGAAATCTTTCCATAGATAAAAATAAATCTGTAAAATCAGGTAAACGTTGATGTTTATCTGCAAACAAAAAGGATTATTAAAATCACAGTGAACAAAACACGCATATAAAACACTGTGTGTAAAACATGACAACATGTTCCACGTTACAAAAAAACTTCAAAAGAAAGCATTTAATTGAAATCAAACTGAAAATTATACTATTTACAGTAAACATTTTCATACGCTGTCATAATATGGACATTAAAAAAAGCTTATAAAATATATATATATATATTTTTACTACATAAATCGTTGTAAATAGAGTTTACACTTTTACACAAAAATGTATTCTTCTCATATTTCACAAATCAGGCCCAAGACATAATTTTATGTCGTACTATTTTACAATACCATTTTCATGTAAATTGTCGTATATGCAAATTCATCCTGTTAGTAAATGAGGCTCAATGTTTGTATAATTTCTTATGTGATGAAACGACAAGACACCGTTCTTTAGTCTTGGCTGTTCGGAAATGTAAAGTGGTATAGTAGTTGCATTTCCATGTCGTACCGACTCAATTTATTAGCTGTTTTTTTAGGAGGTCTGGCTTAAAAATGACTGAAGTTTGCTTCTGTGGACAAAGTCTCCAGAGGTCCATTAGCAAACTGAGAGCTAGTTTCTGCTGAGACCCTGTTAGCTTGAGCTCTCTCTCTCTCTACCATCCGCTTTCCCTTTCCTCTTCTCCTGTCAGAATACATTACAACCTACTCAGTGACAAGAAAGCAAAGACCCCCATTACAGGAGGAAAGTTAAACTTCCAATTTTTGCTAGGAATTACACTAGTGGTAGGACTGAGAAGACTCCAGAGGAAGACCTTCAGTCAAGAACGGTGAGGAAGACCTCACTCCTTTAGTTTAGGGATGAGAGAGCAAGAGAAAGAGAGGCAAAACTTGTGATGCGCTCACTGGAAAACAGACTGCATAATGGAGTGAGCCGTGCGGATTGGCCCCGCTGTCTCGTGAGAAATAAGGGAGCAATTTCTATTCCATATTTGATGGCGGGGGCCTGAAAAAAAATCTATTCGCAAATCCAAACAGAAACAAAGCCTTCGGGAGGTCAGTCCTGCTTTCTGTAGGCCCTGCATAATGGCTTGCTTGAAGAGAGACAATGGCAGAAGGTGCTAGCTGAAGAGACTGCTGGGGGCGGGGGACGTTTCCCGTCCACGATACCTAGCTGATCAATTTAACTGCTTCCGCACGTTTTGTTTGGATTGCCGCCCCCCTCTTTGGCGCGCTTCGCTTTTTGATGCCTGCTCCTGCGTGTCAGCAACCCTCAGTCTCCTTCTGTCTGTCTGTCAGACAGATCCACCGTCTGACTGTCAGTTTGATTTATGAGCTCGTTGCGGTCGAACTTTTCTGCTCGTCGGCCCAAACCCGCCGCGGTGGTTCATTAGCGAACGGACCCTGCGAGGTACGCTAAAGTGGGCATTTTAACGTCAGCGTAACTCTGAATTGCCGCCGAGGACGGAGTTGAGACACCTGACAACGTTGTCTGCCTAATTTTAGCTCTATGCATCGTTTGGTAGCATTCAGAAGAAGTTTCCTCTGTGGTAAAAGAGCATAATGACAGCACAGACTGATTTACAAGTCGCTTGGGGTTGGCGAACGCAAGGAAAAACATTACTTTGCCTCTTACATGTGTGTATTGGTGTGTTTATCGTACCTCTTTCACTTGTTTTCCTGGGTGCTGTTGCTGCAAAAGCTGTAGATGGAGTTGTTCCTGTTGTTTCTTATAAAACTCTTGCAGGTGTTGCTGTGGAAGACATGGACATTCTCTATTACAATGTGTGGAAAAAACATAAACCATACAAAAGTGTAAACGCATAGAACAAATGCGCTAACCGCTAGGCTAATTAATAACAAAAAAACAATGATTGTTTAGGTGTTTGAAATATTTCATAGTACTTATGTGCTTGTTTCCCATTAAGTTTGTTATTAGAGCATTTGCACTAACCAAAAGGAGCAGATGCAGTTAAGGTAAACACTCTCAGAGCACATGTGCTAAATGCTAGGCTAAAGCTATGACAAAATAACCAATTGATGTATATGGCTTGAAAATATATCTAAATATCAATGTATTTCACTTGTTCTATAAAGTGCTTTCACTAACTCCTTGGAGCAAACAGCTTCTAGAGCAAATGCGCAAACCGCTAGGCTACATCTGTGACAAAACAAAGCAGCTGTTGTATACGGCTTGATAATTTATATTTTACTTATTTCCCTTTTCCCACATAAGTGTGGCTGTACCTCAAAGCAGAGCTACAACAGAACAAACAGATTCGCAGCCGACTCCGGGCTCCCGAGGCCGCACGACATGCCTGGATGTGCTTCTGCATGTCACATCATAAATAACATCTCTCTCCGGTCGAGACAAAGAGACCAGCACTTCCCCTCATCATGCGTCTCCATATGGACTTTTATACGGCTGCACATTACCGCTAGAGGAACAATTAATCTTATTGCCTATATATTTTTTCCTCTCTGATGCCTTGACAGGCAGTGAAATTCTGAAATGAATGTGATGCACTCAAAGGAGAGGATTCATCATTGTGAATTAATGCATTTAGCACACTTCTCCTCTTCTTCTCAGAGTGCTGTCCTCAGGAGCTCATCGTCAAAATACAGGAGCCAAGCTCTCCCGTCTCGTTCAGCGGGAGACGTCTTCAGCACAAGATGCTCCGTTTATACAGACCTAATTATAATCAAGGCTAACCGAGTTAATGGAGATGTTTTTAATGAAGAGCTCACTCTGAGAGTTTTAAAAATCACTTTTGAAGATATAATCTACTCATGTCAGAGACGTGGTCTAGTTGTTAACTCACATGCTACGATATGATGTGGTGCTCATGCGGACAATCAAAGTTTGAGATGTTTTTCCTAATCATTTCATGTCCTTACAGTACTACGCCTGCTGGTAAGGAAAAGAGACCAGCTGAGACCAGCTAAGACCAGAAAACAGTTTAGGCTGGTTTACAGTCACAAAAGACCAAAAAAACAAACATAGCATCTATAAATGTCATATATCTACTATAGCTAACATGTTGATAGTTTAACTAACTTTAACAAACTTGCTCAATCTTCAAACTGCTGCTTTATTAGGAAAAAAAGGAAAACCTTTTAGAAGTGAAGAATATAGGGGAGCACGAATTCAAAAGTTTGCTTTATCAACCATTGTTCAACCCTTGCAATGAGGATACATTAATGAACCAAACAACACGTGAAAGCAAGCGTGTTTTTCTGAAAGTGTTCCAAGTTCACGTACAGCTAACTCTGTTTGACTTTCTTGTTTCTGTGCTCCATTTGTCCCCAAAAGACGTCCCCACTGAAAACAACTAATTACACGCCTGTCCGTATTTGTTTCTCTGATCTAAGTATGTCAAGGACAGATGAGAGGATCTGGATGCTACCATTTCAAAACATGACTGCATATGGGACAGTGAGTAAGAGCGTGTTTATGTGTGTTCACCTGCTGAAGCATGACTGCTTGCTGTTGTTGTAGGAGGGCTTGGAGCTGTTGGGGGGAAAGGACCTGCTGTTGAAGGATCTGCTGCATCTGTTGGGGTGTGATCACCTGTGGACTCATCATTGCCACAGATACTGGCACCTAAGAGAGACGGAGACGGAGAGAACGACACATTAGCCATGTCTCGTGAAAACTCTTTAACTGAAAAGTCATGTGCTTCTCAAACTCTCTGGAAATGGTGCGAGTGCAGTATATGTAGTCATTTGGCAGTGCATGTGTACTTTCTTACTCTATATATTTTCTGTCAGCTACTCCCAATGGGAAAAGCACTGCGCTTTAAATAGAGGAGGACCTTAATTAGCTGAACCCTTCAACTCCCTCAGGCGATTTCTAGTGCTACAACACACAAGGTAGGCAGGAAGACGCACGTCTCCAGAGCTGACTGTGGGTCGTAAGCGGACACATGGCCTGTTGAGGAGCAGCTAAGCTAAGTAGCATGGATTCAGGCTGCCGAGGGTTTGAAGCTTTGAAAAGTCTGTGAGAAACTCCTGATTGAAGCTGAGCTGCTGTGAAGTATTCTGTTTTACAGAGGTGAGGGGAATTACCAGTTGCCTCTCGCTGCGCATTGAAGTTTCCAAGTTGCACGCTTGGAAGAAAGCAGCCAGAGGCACAAGTCTTCCACGAGATGTCATTTTTAAAAATTCATGTCATTTTTTAAATGATAAGAATCATTAAAATACCAGCTGTCAAACTGTGCGAGAGAACTTTTTCGGCTAAAAAAAAAAACAAAACAAAGAAAATATTTTCGCAGCCCAGCATTGAAATAAAGCAAGCGAGTTTTCTGGAAACACGCAACATTTACATTAATTTGGCTCGATTCTTCACTTGTGTCTAAAACTGCACAATGAACAGAATAAAAATAATTGCCAGACAAATGCTTTTTGAGAAAGACAGACACAATTTTCCCCTCCTTTTTTTTTTTTTTTTTTTTCTCTCTGGACGCTGCACCTGTCTACAACTGACTCTTCAGGGCATTCTTTGTACTTTATGAAGCATGCTGCATGTTGCATCGTCCAACAGAGCAGCTTCAACAGATGCTGTCTATCATCAAGACAGCCGAGCCTTCGGCGTCATGACAGGTAAACATCTCTATTGTTGTGGTTTCTGAGCTTGAGAAAAAGACGTGAGGCTCCATTAGACGTCACGAGGGGTCCGAGCGACTCCTCGCGCCGGCTAATCAAGACCGCTTGATTGCTTTCCGTACGTCTGAGCTCTCAGGGCCTTGACACGTCCTTGTTTTAGTCTCCTGGCTCGGCCCAGCTCAGGTTCCCCTCTTTGATTAGCAGAGACATTTGCATGGTCACTACACATTTTTCATTTTAGAAGTCATTATGCATTAGCGCTCCTGAGCGCCGAGCTTGACTAATCCTGATGAACTGAGTAGCGGAGCTGAAGGTCACACTCCATCCCCACTCATATTCATATTCAAACAAATCCAAGCACCATTCTTCATTAGACTGGCCCCAAAACTCTACGAGCACCACCGCCACGGAGGGAAGCGCACACACAAATACACTTTCTTTCTTTCTGGTCTGTCTCTCTTTGGGGAGAAAAGGTGTGACGAGGGAGGAGGTATCGGAAGAAAAAAAAAAACAAAGGAACAAAGCAACAAAGTCACAAATTAAACAGGTGCATGTAATTATGCAAATGTATGCTTACACCTTCAATGTTATTAAACCTTAAGACACATTTGTGATGTGTAATTACCCCCAGGTTCAGCCAGGGTTCTGCGCCGGCCTAAATGACAATATAAAGACCAAAGCATGAAAATACAAGAGGAGATGTTCTCATTACGCCCATTATTTGTATATTTAAATGAGCTACGGACTGAATAACGAAAGATCACCTCGCTTGCACCGTGGCTCGGCAAATACAATAAACATGTAAATTTCAGAACAATTCGTTAAGTTTATTTATCGTCCAAAGATGACTGTGTGTTGTATTTTTGCCTCGAACTTGCCAAAGAGAGACTCGAAACGACAAAGGCGATGAGAAATAAAATGAAATCAGGATATGCCCCTCAGCCTCTCATTAGCTTTTTAGCAGATCGACGGATGATACGCATCTTCATTTCATCGCTTTTCCAAACAAAAAAGACGAGACAAAGTTGAAGTTTCGGCCCACTCACTTCCGAGTCGCGCACAATGCTAATTCCAGCATTTAACGCCGGCATTTTCTGCATGATATATCAGAGCTTGAAAGATGAAAGCAGATAAGTAATTGCTCTCCTGGTTCTTATTCTTCACTGACAACCCATAAATTTAATTTTACACACACGTTCATTTACATTTTCGAGTATATGACATGATAATTGGCGGAATATAACACCTCCATTCCGCGGGATACTGCGGGGGGCGATGATTGACAAGCTGGGTGAATTGAAAGGAACAGAGGCTGAATTGCTTCTCCCCGAAATGATTTCGCCAAGACGGGGCATAATTAATGAGCGTTTGCCGAAGGGTCGAGCCGTAAACAGTCACAGACAATGGGTCTTTTCCCCTTGTAGGATGCCAGATGAAGAATACGACTGTGAGAGGCTATGATGCAACCCAACGAGTGCTAGAAAACTTAACAGATAATGGCATTCTTCACGAATCAAAGCATCAACTTCAATCGTCTGCACTTGAAGCACTTGTGCTGTAAGAAAATTTACTTACAGACCATCAGCTGACATCTGTTTCTCACTCTCCTTTTAAACAACCACCACGTCCAAAAATGGCAATCCATGAAGCTTTGATTTCTATTGGAAAACTACAAATACAAGCTGATCTCCATTGACCTGCTCTTTGGAGCCACGAGGCTCAGCGCCTGAGAGAGAGAGCAGAACAAATAGCTTTAAATTGGTCAGTGATGAGAAAACATCAGTGGCCCTCCTGAAGAACGAGTAAATCATTACAGGGCTCTCGCTATGCCAAAACGGGTCTCGATGGTCAACTCCACATCATAAGAACGAAAAACGCAAGACTTGAGCCTTCCTGCAGTACACATCAAATGTCCCATTGGTGTGTTTCCAGCAACAACGGCTAAGAGAGCCGTGTTAAATAACTATAATTAATATAAATGCAAACTAGCTCAAATATGTAGTAAGAAGTGATTTGATTTCTTCGATGAAAGAAGTTGCTGAACGCGCTGAATCATGGGGTCACTTTAGAGAACCACTTGCCAGAGATACTTATGTTCACCAATTTCTCTCATTCTCAAGGAATGGGGCTTTTCTTGGACTCTGGAAAGGATCCTGACCTTTCCACTTTGGTAAAGCTAGGATTGCTAATTCAGTCAGTAATTAATGGTTTCACAGTCAAGGGTTTATTGATGGAGCTGCTTTACTTGGGGACCACCAATAAGCACACTCACTGATTCGTGAGCCATTGACAATATAAACACATACTTGCGCTAATCTAAACCTGAAACACGCTAACATATATACACACACGTACTCACACAGTGATCGTTTGGATTAAAAGATCAATGCGGATGCTCTCTGGGATCGGAGTTAAGTAGATTACAGGAATGTTTTCCTAAATCAATTTATTTTACAGTTTAGCTAAACAGTATGGGAAGTGTAATGCACTTCAAATGATGATAGAGTGGATGTGGCCTCTGTTAGAGCTAACAGAGATTCAATGGATCTTCCACACAGATTTAGATAACCACACTTTCATTTTTGTCAATGTAGGGAGGGATCAAATGCATACTACAGAAAGTTAAGCCTAATGTGCTTTCCAAAGGGAACTACGAGAGAAAGAGTAGAGCTCGTGATATAAAACCGCTCAAAGAAAATCAACCAAATGTGATCTTCAAGAGTTTGTAAGATAAGAACGAAGTCTACACAAGTGTGAAAGTTGTCTTCCTTTGTTTTCCTCAAATATGTTTCTTACCATATCTGAAACGGAGCATCGTGTGGCATTTACAGGGAAATCTGTCTCTCTCGCTCACTCCGCATCAGCCCCCTCCTCTTCCCTCTCTTGAAAGCTTTGTGATGTCGCAGGTAATAGGGAGTCTGTTGGATCGCTCTCCTCGTCAAGTGACACGCAGTAAATTACACAAGCTTCAAGCAGCTCGCTGAATTATAGTTCATCACTTGGAAAGACTTCCCACCACCGGGCTACACGTATCAGATCTGCCAGTTAGGATCCAATTAACACCCTGGCCAGAGTAATCAGACTGCATGTGTAAGGGCTGCTGGAACTGGTTTATTACTCCCATGCATCTTCTGTCAGAAGGTATAGTTGTTGCTTCTACATCAAAGCGGTGCCATGGCACTATTTTTTTTTCCCCACTCCCACCGTTCCACTGGTTTTTGCCTAAGGGTTGTGCTTCAACTTCCTTTGCATTGCAATGTGAGCCCCTGCAAACCGAATCCCTTGCAATTTACAGACGCTGCCCACCAGTTCAGGTATCCGGGGTAAAGAAGGATGCTTTCCTGGTTACTAAAGATCACAAATCTGCAAATACAGTTTTCCCCTCCTCCTTCGTTTTGGAGTGGCTGAAACTTTGTTGGAATTTGAACCGAATTGGTCATACCTCAGCGAAAGCTGAAATGGAATTTTAACTGCAATGCTCAGAAAGTGGATTCTAGGCAATCTAAACACAAACGTCTTCCAACGAGGCCCATGAACTTTCAAACTTCAATGCTTTTTTAAAACTTTTATCAAAACTTTCCATCAAGACTTTTAAGTTGTAATTCTGTTCTGTTTCCTGTGCTAGTTTTGTAGTCCCTTTGTAGTTTTCTATGTTCACTGGTTCTCCTTGACTGTCTCCCCAGTTTTATCTTGTCTTCTTGTTACCCTCTTTAACCCAGCCTATATGAATATCCCCCCTTGTGTTTCCTATGTTTCTTGGTTAATTGCTTGATGTACATATTGTGGTTGCCTCCTTTCCTTTCTTCTTTTTATTTAAAGTCTTGCATTTAGATCCACATCTTACCTGCCATCCATTACATGCCACGTTACACTAGTTAAGTTACAGTGTTATTGAATTCTTTAAATTTCATTTTTTAAATTCAAATTGCAATTCTGCATTCTGTTTTGCGACCTCAATTCAAATTCACTTCCAATCAACTGAAATGGAATTTAAAAGGCCTTCCAAATTCTGGTCTGAATGGCGCACAAACCATGCTGTTAATAACCAATGTTAATATGAGGGCATGAGTCTCCTTTTATAAATTCCGCCGGCTTTGTGCACGGTTCCAGTTGGCGGTCTGAGTAGATGAATTTTAAGGAACATGGCGCAGGAGTCTGACGCTCAGATGAGCGGTGCGTCGCTGACCTTTAAATCGGCGACACTTGGAGGATGGCTCACTGCTCAGGAAGTGATTGGGTTGAGCTATCTGCTACTTCCCTCTCGTCTTGGAATACACGCGAGCAACGAGCCGCTCAGCCGTCCTTCCCAAACGCAGGAACGTGGAAGCCTCCGGAAGGATGTTTGGTTGTGAAAAAAGTTATATTAGCAAAGCTGGTTGGGTTTAAAGCGAACAAAAAAAGGTCAAACTACTGGCCGTATGTTTCTGTCGTGGACGCAAACGCTGTAGAGTGTACCGTAGTGGCACGCTAGTGAGCTGAAATTGCTTTGTTTGATTATTTGACCTTGTTTATGCTGAGATATCGCTCTCTGAGCCCACACCGCCAACAGGTCAGAGGTCAACTCTACCTCTTTAAACACCTTCCTGACACCTAGACAGCTGTATTATATCACCACAACAGCTCGTTGTAACACACCCACATGCCTCTGTTTGTTCAGCATCCTCCTGTTAGCTTCTAACCGCTGTTTCGTCAGTATTCAGTATCGCTAACATGTGTTTTCACACTGTTAAATGCCCATCCTGCCATCAGGACGAGACGCCTGGGCGGCACACAGAGCCAAACAAACAAACCGGCATGTAGCTTATAGTTGGAGAATGGCAGCTGGGCTGATTGGGAGGGCAGGAGACACAATTGCCAGTCGCGCAAGCTTTCTGTAATCCCCCTTCCCTTTCGTCCTCTCGCTTTTTATTTGTGTTTTAAATGTCAGTGTATAAAACGCGCAGGAGATATTGCCACTCGGAGGGAGAGGCGGTACGACGCGAGAGGACTGTTGTGTGCCTTGGGAAATCCTTGTAAGCAGCATGGAGAAGGCACAAGGATTTACGGGGAAGAAATAGGTGTTTATTGACTTCTCCTCTGGGCTTACGGGGTAATAATAGACCTGTCACATTACGCAAATGTGGAAAAGCGGCTTCTGAATGCGTCAAAAGGGCGAGATGAAGCGCTGGATAGAATTAGTCAGCCGACAGGCTTTAGACACTAATACAAGTAATTAAAACCGTGAGCTGCAGCACTTAGATGCTCGTGCAGTAAATAATTTATACGCCATGATCTATGGATCACTTTCCCTGCCTTTCCTGGACAGGGAAAGGGGTGGATTCATCAGTGTCAGGGAACGAGCAGGCGTTTACTTTTTTATGTAAATAAGTCATTTTTCAAAATGCTTGTTACTTGGCATGTCTAAGTACACGCACATGATCTGAATTGAGTTTTTGTAAGCATTTAAAAGCACAGCAATCAAAGAGAAAAGATATTTAAAGGAATATTCCATTGGAGGTGAATGGAACAAAGGTGAATGGTTTCGATATTACAGCCACAAGACGAAGACAAAATGTGTGTTAACATGATTTGAGTGTGAAAAACTCAAATAAACCCTAAAACAATTGTAAAAATGAAGATTTAAACAACTTTAGAGCTCAAATAATACACAAGTTTAAACAGAAGAATTGCTTTTATAAAATTATAAGCTTCACATTTCTGCTTCAGAATTGGCCCCATTCACTTCCATTGTACGTACTTTACTGTAATCTTGATTTTTGAACTTTTTTTTTTTTTAAAGAGAAGTAGGGATGAGTCAAAATCATTTTTGTGGTAATCAACAAACTGCTGATTGAGCTTAATTGGGTAAATGAACATGGAATATTCCTTTAAACATAGTTGTTGGGAAATAAAGGTTAACTAGACATTTAGACATTTAAAAGAGCAATGAATAAGTTAGTAAAGAAAAGGATCGACAGCATTGATTAACTACAGCCTGAAGACAGCACTCAACAAGCCCTGATTCATATTGATTCATATGGCTAACACGAGGCAAGGATGGCATAAGCAAATGTAAATATTCAATATTTACCATCCTCTGGTGTTATTAGAGTCAGGGGCTCGGTCATGGGCCACCAGTTATCACAGACCTTCCTCATCCAATATCACTCGGCTTCCTCAGGAAGTATCGCATGGCAATTTGCAGTCACGCTGTGTGCCGGGAATCCATTCTCTGAGTATACAGACGGCTGCGAAACTACAATAGATACACGAAAGCGCATCCACCTAGGCTTTGCTTTACAACTAATATCTTTGCACAGAAGCCGAAAAATAATAAAACAAAAGGAAAAACTTTCCCAAATACAAAAGCCATATTTGCCCAAACCGGCCTGAATATATTAAAAGCGAAAGGCACTGAATCTTTCGCATAATTAGATACACAAGGGTGTGACTCTTGGAGAAGGTGTCGCCATTGTTATACTCTGTGAAAATATTAACGACGAGGGTTAGCGCCAATTTTCCCTTCCTTTAATTAAATGCACGGGGTACTAATGAGGTAAACCACCGCTAGCTGATAGCACTTATTAGCAGGGAGGAGGGCGCGCTCTCTCTCGCACTTAATTTAAACCTAAAAATACGTAGCCTGGCAGATGTCAAGCGCTTACATAATTTGAGGCGGCGCGTTTGTATTGTGAGGATGTGAGAGAAATAACACATCGGCACTCAGTGGGTAAGTAAACAGGTCTGGTAATAGGGGATACGACGTGCGCGATGCCGCTGTGACCTTTACCAAATCACCGACAATAGCGATGCGGCGCAGCTGGAATCAATAATGGCAAATTATCTTGGAGGGGTACAAATGACAGCTAGTAAGGATACGCAATGCTACAGGAAACCAGGAAGAGTTGCTATTTGGTTTCTGCGGAATTGTATTGTAAATAATCCAATAGAAAGTTTCCAAATGCTTCTTATTCTTTGTTAACCATGTTTAATTTTGACTTTGTAAAATCTACATTGAAGCTCTTACAACTGAAGTGAATGGGGCCCAATCTATAAATGTTAAAATTCACTGTTTTTTTTTTTTTTTTTACAACAAAACAATAACAACGTGAGTTATGAATTTAGAGTGAGAAAAAGTTTACTAACAGCATCTGTGTTTAGTTCTAATTTGAAAAATAAACAGCTTTATAGCACAAATAATACATTTTAACATTAAAAAATGGCCTCCTTCACTTCCATAGTAAATACCTCACTTCATTGCCTCACCTTGATTTTTGCCCTTTTAAAGACAACAAGGAACAAGTCAATATTATTTTTTGTGTTAATCAAGAATATGAAACAAATTCTGTCAATTGAGCACATAATATTCCTTTATTATGTCAAGATCTTTTGACAGCAGAGATTTCAAGGTTGCCCGACAGAGGAATTGAGGTAATGTAGTTGTAGACAACAGAAAGGTTTCAGGTGTGAGGTATTTTGTTTGGCTTCTTTTGGAGAAGGGCAGGCCTGACAGGTTGAAATTTTACTGACAGCTCCAGAATTACATTGCCAAATCAAACAGAGTAGCTGGAACAGAGGAAATCTTTTCCAGAGCACCATGTATTATGGATGGACTTAAGAGATTAGCGAGGAACTGCTCACCTGCAACGGACGCTGTTTGTCGTTGTTCTTTGGAGATTTCAGGCCACTGCCTGGTTGCTGTAGGAGTAATTGCCTTGCTGCTTGTAGGGCCTGCAAAGACAAGAAAAGAGAAAGAGAGACGCAAAATTAGTTTTTTTTCCCCATCCTTCTTCCTCCCCTTCAACTCCAGCACACTCAAATATCAAACACTGTGAAAGGTGACATCAACCCGGCGCATTCCATCCACTACACTATTCATTGTTGTTGATGAGCCATGAAGCATCTCTCAGATATACATTTTTCATGATAATCCACGAAGCCGTGATGAAAGATAAATACAGTTTGTCTAGCACCTCTGAAGAGCACGAGGGAAAAAAAACACACAGAGAGTGTCAGTGGTATTGACCTGTCTAGTGTGTGCTCAGCTGAAATACCCACTTCTCTGCAAATTACCGGCCCATTTGCATATTCATAATATCAATTTGAAGTAGAGGCAGGCGATGTGAAGTGTTCCTAGAAGCTGTAATTAAAGTTGACAAAATCAACATCAGATTACCTCAGGAGTGAATTAACAAGGAGCTGAGCATTAGCCGGGCCCCTGAGCACAGGGGTGATGCCGGCCCTTCTCTGCCAAATCACTACAGATACCTACTTCTCCAATGTCATACAACAATACAAGAATATTTGGTTGCTAAGGCAAGTGGCCCTATTGCTCATACTTAGTGTTAAGGGTCTGTTCAAATCTTTAACCCTAATTATTAAACTTTTGAATGTAACTCATCCTGTTTGTGCTAGGGGTCAACCGATATGTGTTCTTCTGGGCTAATACTGATACCGATTATTACAGATCAAGTAGGCCCGATAACCGATATTTTGAACCGATATATATATATATCTGGTGTATATGTCTGGTGTAAAAATGAAAATTAATGTCAAAACTAAGAATAACAAGGGCTGTGACAAACACTTTCTTTAAATGCTTTTAAATAATTTTTTCTCCAAATCTGTTTTGAAAGTAACCGATATGATAACCATAAAATGCTTAATATCGGTGACAATAATCGGCTGACTACTAGTTTGTGCTACTGACATGATTGATACCCATTACGTTTTTGTTTATAGAGGATCAAACAAATGATTGGTGAAAAACTTAGCGAAAAAAAACATAGATTTACACTGTATGAGTGATTCCTCTGGGCTCTTTTAAATTTGACCAATAAGCAACCACCTAGCAACCACCCAGACCACCCTATCAACTGCTTAGAAATGTCCTAGCCACCCACATGACCACATCAATGCTCAGATCAATGCACCACAGAACACCTTAGTAACCACCATATTCCCAAAGCAATAGCACTAACAATTACCCTCAACATCCTACCAACTTTTGCATAAGCAAACATTCACTCCTATTTCTTCAGAAAATGTCAATTTTTTTTTCATAACCTTTTTTCTTTAAAAAAAACAAAACAAAAAAAAAACAGTATATGTGTCTAAGCCTGATGGCAGGTAGGTTGAAATGATGTACCTTACAGTGTTCCTCATGTATCTACAGGAATACTGATACACGCCTTCAAAAGGAAAGCAACTCTTTCTAGACTTCCTGGAGTTGTATGTCGACCGTAGACAGAAGTGAACAACGACTCTGTGAACACAACCACAGACGGCCTCTGTGCCCCGACACAAGGAGAAAGCAACAAAATAAATAAAGCAATATAAACAACACAATAACTTCACAGGTGTTTCATCTGTCGGGGAAGAGGAGAGCGAAGGTCGAGGGGTGCGAAGAAGAAAAAAAAAACCCTCCTTCAGATAAAGAGTGACACTTCTTCCAGCAGAATCAAGGGCTTGTTTTATTTCCTGGTGCTTGCCAGTATCCATGACAACAGCTGCCTTGACAGGATGTGCATATGGCACTGCTCTGCCAGCTGGTGAGAACAATGTTTGAACTAGTACATTGAGATGCTGAGCAAACAGGGGGAGAGAAGGAGAGAGAGAGAGAGAGAGATAGGGGGAAAAGTTGCCACGTCTTAACCCGCTGGGAAGGCAGCCATCCCCCTGATCAATTATGAAGAGACAGGGTGAGGAGCTGCCACTGTCTGTCTGGCTGTGCGGTGAGGAGCCAGGCTCTCCGAGCTCCTGGTAAACAAACACAACACAGTGGCGCTGGGTCCTAACAGCATCGATCTGTCTCCTCTGATGCACACACACACAGAGCCGTTGTCTGATACTTCAGGGGACACAAGGATGTGGAGGAGAGCTGGACTACTTCAAATCAGTTCCCTGTCCTGTCCTGCCTTTGAACGAACCAAACAGACAACAACCGTAGTCTTGTGCTTTGAATGTGGCATACTTGTCTAACTGGATAAGTTTTGGGGAAAAAAAGACAAGGTTTCACATTTTGTGAACTAATAATTTTAATCATTTTTAATCAATTTTTATAGTCAATTTTATTTCTGCTANCTGGGGAAAAAAAGACAAGGTTTCACATTTCGCGAACTAATAATTTTAGTCATTTTTAATCAATTTTTATAGTCAATTTTATTTCTGCTAAGTGACAATAAAAGTTCCAGAATCAGATCAATCTGATCTGAATGAATCATTTACACTAATTTTGTGAACAGATTCAATGAATCTGATTCATTTGTTCATGAATTGACTGTCTGTTCAGTTTGTTCTGTACAGAAGAATCTTTTGGACTACTTTTATGCATTTATGGTGCTTTTGGACTTCTGTACCCAGTTTTATGTAAAGAATGGACTGAAACACAAAATTATGAAGAATGTTATATTGAAAAAGTGGCCCAGAATAAAGGTGAATGGGAACTGGCAAGCTGCAAAGACACAATAAAAGTTCCAGAACCAGATCTGTTTAGACTAATTTTGTGAACAGGTTCAAAATTGTTCATGAATCTACTTAAATTTCAGTCTGTTCTTTACATCAAAATTTGATCCATTTTTTGAATTCAATGATTCAAACACAATGGTAAACAGTCACCCGGATGTGGAGGAGAGCTGGACTACTTCAAATCAGTTCCCTGTCCTGTCCTGTCTTTGAATGAACCAAACAGACAACAACCGGAGTCTTGCAGTTTGAATGGGGCATATTTGTAAGTTTCGGGGGAATAAAAAACAAGGGTTTATGTTCTGCAAACTAATCAAATAGTATACTAAGAAAGTTTCTGCAAATCACCCTGCCTTATTTTTCCGTTCTAAATGATGCATTTATCGATTAGTTATGGTCCTCGTGGTACTTTCGGATGCATGAGTGAGTTATAAGTACCCTTGCCAAGTCATTATCGGCAGGGCCGCGTGGATGAGATTGTAAATTGCGGGAGATTTCACGCCCATCCAAGCGGTGATTGTGATTGTGTGGCTTTAGTGGTCGGCTAATGGCTTTAGCACAACAATTAACAGGAGGAAATGTTTATCCGCGCCCCGATCGATACAGACTCGCTGTCCTCTGATGAATAAAAGGACAAAGTCAAAGAAGTCATTCAATACACGGTAGAGGTCAGGAGAGTGGCGCTTCCCACAGCACACGGACGGAGACGTTTAATGGCTTTTCCAATACGAACGTGAACGCTGGGAAGGGGGGGGGGTGTAATCAACTCCACTTTGCATATTAGAATAACATTTGTTTAGAACAGTTAAAGGCATAGTTCTCCCAAAATCATGGGATTATTTACTTACTCATCCTCGTTCCAAACTCATTCTGTTTTCAGTGAAACACAAATTTTATTCTGGAAGACTATTCTGGGCCACTTTTTCAATATAATAAAGGTGAATTGAAACTAGTGACAATAAAAGTTCCAGAATCAGATAGGTCTGCTTTGAATGAATCATTCAGACTAGTTTTGTGAACAGGTTCGATGAATCTAAATAGTTTGTTAATGAATCGGCTTAAGTTTCAGTCTGTTCTTTACATAAAACTGTCCTACGAACACCAAAAAGCACCATAAACGCATAAATGTAGTCTGAACGACTCTATATTCTTGTGTAAAGAACAGACAGCCAATTCATAAACAAATGAATCAGATTCACTGAATCTGTTCACAAACCAATCTATAAGCTTCATTTGAATTGGACTGATCTGGTTCTTGAATTCAATGATCTCAACACTATGACTGCATAATTTTGAAACTGACTGAATAAAGAACAATAAGCCACACAAGCTGTATGGGCTACTATAATGATACTTTTTTGCCATTCTGGAGTCTCAGTCCTCATTCACGTTCATTATATGGAAGAGTGACCAGAAAAAATTTCTCCTTTTGTGTTCTACGAATGAAAGAAAGTCATAAAGGATTGGAATAATGGGCTGAGGGTGAGTAAATGATGACAGAACTTTCACTTTTTGGCTGAACTATTTCCAGCAGAACTGTTCATCTGTCCTTGTCCTGTAATGCTGCAAAAAACATTCCTTATTAGTGACAACCCCGCATTATACAGCTGATATTCGCCCTTGTGCGAAAATATCCAGAATGCAACACAAAGGCATATTAGGTGCTTTCCAGATTCAACAAAAGCAAAGCAAACACTGAAGTTTTGCTGGACGGCTGGAAGCTGCTTGCTTTGCTTTGCTTTTCTTCGTCCTATAAGTTTTGTTGCTGTGCAGAAGAAATGCGGGCTGCCATCCATTAATGCACACATTGTATAAACAGCACAATGCATCACATTCCTCAGAGCTAGGAGCTCAAGGAGAACCCGGGCTGGAGCGTAAATAACAAGGCACTCAGGAACATATTTGATGTTGATATCTATCTCTAAGGACTGGGAGGGGGAGAAAAAAAGAACAGAAAGAAACAAACTTGCACATTCAGTACAATGAAGCGCACATGGAAGACACGCGCACAAACACATGATTGCAAGGGCTTCGCAATCCTTATGAAAATACGATTCTGCCCAAATGGATCAGCTGTAATTGGTTTCAGATAGCGAGGTCGAGGGGGAAAGGCGATACCGGTCACTATTATTCGAAACGGGGGAAGAAACACGAATGTTTACACAGGCGTTCCTCAGCTACGTTAATAGCCGAGCGAAGCGAAAAAGAGACAGGCGAAAGAAACATATGTCAACTCTCTCACCCCTTTCACCAGGCAGTCTGTGTTTAGACTTAACACAGGGGTAATGAGGAATACATCGCAACGTTCCCAGCGCTAAAACAAGCATGAAAAGCATTAGCAGCCAGTCGCAGCTTGGCACATCATTACAAACGCATCCTCGTTCCCCAGGATCAGCATTTGAACCGAGCTTTTAGAGTCGCAACTGTGACCAAATGCATTACGAGACAAACAAAAGTTACAGTGAAAAACTAGCTAGGGGAAGCAGGTTTGTTTGAGAACGGAAACATGGTGGATTAATCTGGATTGTTGAGAATGTTTGTGCACAAGGGTGGGGTGTTTTGGCAAATTTCTTTAATAATGAGGTTTTTTTGGATACACAAGGCTAATCCGAACAACTCTAGATTAGAACGCCACACGTGTTTCGTTGGAAGTTTTGTGCTTCAGAAGATCTCTTGGCCTGCAGTCGCAGAGGGCACGTCAACCCTCGGCTTATGGAAAACACGCACAACAAGACAGAGATGGAGCGAGAGAGCACAACCCTTATCAAGCCGACAGGAGTCGGCTGCCACGAAAAACAAAGGACAAACAGTTTAAGCTGAACAAACAAACAGAGCTGATTGGCCGGTGGTCTGCGCGGCCTGTGCAAAGATAGGGCCCCACTCTCGACAGCAAAATATTGACACCATATCTGTTATGTAAGTGTGTTTAGGACATAGGGGTCTGATGAGGGGCCAGGCCACTCATGAATAGAAAGCGTCGCTTCAGCCACGGATTTCATAAACAAGACGTGCGCTGAGGACATAACAGCCCTGAAGCGGCCCTACGTTGGGCGCCACATGCATGTCAGTATGAATGACAGCTGAACACGTTAAAGGTCCGTTTGGACACACAACGGCAGTAGGTCAGTCTGTGGACAATGTCCCAACCTCTGTTGTGAGGAGGCTGACTGACACAAGGGCGGAACAGACCGCCTTTTATCAAAGGTCATCCATAGCTGTGATCTGTGTTAGCGCTCCAGTCGACAGTGAACCAGGGCTTATCGTGGAGGCTGGGCGGCCGCGTTGAGCTCCAAAGACTGAGGCTGCATCTATGGAGACAAACAAAGTTCAAACGAGCAACCTGGAAATGTTACATTTGGACTGAATTTTGTTTTTGTTTGAAAGCTCTGAATAGCATCAAACTTATGGCATGACAAACAGCAGGTGATTAAGTAGTTACATTTTCAATTAACAAGCTCCATTTAATATCAGAAACTATATTAATAATATTATTTTATTAACATATTTTTAATGAAAATTACATTTAATAATAATAATAACAAACTAAAATTATACTAATATTTTAACGTATTTTTGATGAAGAAAATTACTATTAATAATAACAATAATAAAGTAATTTAAAGTATTAATTTGTTCTATTTTACTTGGTATTAAAGTACTACAATTTTAGTAATAAAAAACTCAATTTATAATTAGAACAAAACATAGGAAAGAAAGAAAGAAAATTTATGATGAAAATTACTTTTAATATTAATTATAATAATAATAAAAATAAGTAATTAAAAATAATACCATGTAAATTACAACAAATTAATAAGTAAATACAATTTAAATAATTAAAAAACAAATTTATTATTAGAACAAAATGTGAAAAAAAAAAGAAAGTAATATATTATCTTAAAAACAATACAATCTTTTAAGACCAGACTTAAGAGAATTTTTGTCCAACTTACTAGTTACTTGGCACTTTCATTTGGATTCATTTTTAGATTTACTTATAAATAACATACATCACCCTTTGTTCTGTTGTTTGTTTTAGTCTTCAACTTTCTTCTTCCTTTTCTGGCTTTAGCTAAAGGAAAACTCTGTCTATCCACCACGTGCACATGTAACAAATAAATGACTTTGACTTGTGAGGTCTGAGTTTAGTTCTTAAAGGACTCAAGTGGGAAAACGGCCCAAGACACAACATGTCCAGTAAGGATGAGCCGCGCGCTCACAGCATCCATTCCAGCAGCCGACACAAATAAAAAATGAGGAGAGGAGAGCGAGCGAGACGGAGAAAGAGAGAGAGATCTCAGTTATTGTGGATACAGACACAGAGTGTTTTTCCTCAGCCAAACGCCATACTTCTCAGACAAGAGAAAAGGATGTGGGAATAATGAGTGTTTTTATGTATGACTCAATAAATCAGCGGTGTGTGCAGCTCGCGGGCCGGTCCGTGGAGACGCTCCTCAGCTGCAGGGCCAAGCGCGAGCTAACCGGCAGAACAATGGGCTTCTGTGAGCTGCGCTCTCTCTTTTTCTCCTTTCATTCCTTCTCCAGCTTTTTCCTCTCAATCTCTCGTACGCGTTTCCCGTCTTTCCTCGCTCCGTGCCTCACATCTCCGTCTCCCTCGCTCGCTTCTTGTTTATTGATTTTCTAGATTAAGGATCCCATGGAGAGGGATTGTAACACACAACCATAAAATTATTTTGGGGTGTGCTTATTTGCCTTCCCCTTGCATCTATTTGGCCTGTGTCTGTAGACAATTATGCTTCCCCAGCCCAGTCTCAGGTGCTAATAATGAAGGACAAATAGAATCATATGTGTAAACTTCCCCTTCTGATGAAAATTTATATTAACTTTCTGCCACTGTAAACACAGAGGCATAGCTCAGCCCTCCCTGGTGAATTCGAGATGAATTCGCTCATTTCTACCCCAGAAAGCCGGGCATTTACGGGAGGGAGAGAGAGAAAACAGAGATCTGCTTCATTGTGTAACCTCACACTTATTTTTTCAAGTGCAAGGAGACAAAACACGAGTCTGTCCGGCCCATCAGGGTGAGTGTGTATGCGCAGACAACAGCAATGTGTGCCTGTGTGTGTCTGTGTGTGTGTGTGTGTGTGCACGGCCCTCGTTGGGGAAACAGTGCCAGCAATAACAGGCCAAACAGAGTCGGCTTCCACCGTTCACTGCAACCACAAACATTCATACGCTTCCCGCCTCCTGCAGACACCGTTATGGATGGTTCTTGCAAATCCACGCCGCACTTTTGCACTGGACCACGTATAATAGTTTACAGTATCGCCAGCAACCTGTGGAGGGAATTAGACGGCAGGGGCCCTGCACTGAAAACAACATCTGTATCCCATAGAAATCCAGAAACGTACGGAGAAGAGTGAGAGAAAAAACATTTCTACTATAATTAGTTGCTTTAGTTAAGATTGGCATCACCATTACTGTTGCTTAGAGTGATCTGAACGATCCCTAACCCTAGTTTTAAACTTTGACAGGTTATGCTACAGACACGAATGGTACTTACATTCATGAAGCCTGTTGAGAAAAGGTGTGCTATTCAACAATAAGGATTTATATGCTTGCTCAGTTAGGCCAGCTAAGATTTCAAATTGCACTGCCAACATTTCACTTGCCTCAATAAATATTGTAAATTAATTTATAAATTTTAATGTCTAAATTTTAAAAGTATTTTAATGTATTATTTAATTTTATTACATTTTAAAATGATAAAAAAAACGAAATATTTAAATATATTTCAAACATACAATTTGCTAATTATTAAGCTTTCTTTTCAAGAGAAGCTTGCAATAATGGTTGAAAAGCAAAAAATGTAAGGTACGTACATTTGCTTATTGAGCACCGCTACGATTCTAAACATTTTTTACTGGTAGACAAAACATTTGTGGCAAAAAAAAAAAACAGTAAAATTTTCACACTAACAACTCACATTTTATTTGGTATCGTCTAATCTAATGCAGTTCATTTTAAGAGGCATCACAGATCAGTTCTGAAACCAAGCTCCTCTCCTCCTCTGTATCGCTCTGGGAGCTCAGACATTGTTTCTCCACATCTCTGTCTGGCTCCTTTACTTATGAAATTTGATCTCTCCCTGCTTCTCAACGGCAGGCTTTGGTAAAGCCCTTGCTTTCAACTGCTGTATATCATCTGGGTTTAGATAAGGTGACTCTACTGGGCCTTTTATCTGCCTTCCTTACAGAGGCACGACTAAGGAAAGAGACTGCTTTTCACTTATACCATCAACACGTGCCAGCAAGTGCAGGTCAGTGAAAGAAAATAAAGGAAGAACGAAGTGGCGAACGAGTCCCCACTTCCTAGCATGTGCTCGATGCACTTGGCTTCTTTTTCAAGTGATTATGATCCATCTCTTTTTCGCAGTTCCACGCCACTGAGCGTCACACGGTCGGAGGAATACCTCTTTATAAATGTTGCATTGAGGGGCAGGGGAGAGAGCACACGCCACACTTCATTTAGAGTGAGGCCGGAGGAAAAAGAAGGAAAAGAATAGCACAGAGCCTTTGTCAGGCCGAGCGAATGGACTTGTTCACATAGCATTTGTTGACAAGAACTTATTAAGAGGCTCAGACAGCAGAGTACACAGCTAGAGGCAAAGTGTAGACTCGCTGCAGAAGGGGAAAGAGACGCCAATCTCTCAGTGCTGTTGACAAAAGAAGTGTTTGTGCAGGGTCTCAACAGCAATACACAAGACCACGATGAAAAACAAACTGCATGGGTCTCGTGCCGAAACATACACATATATACTCTAGGTAGGAAAGTTCTAAAAAAATGCAAATCCATTTTCTTTTAGGTGTTTATTGGGTTAATATGTATAGTAGCTTCACCTAAAGATATATATTGCCTGATCACCCACCTGGCAGCACTCTAAAAGTCAATAGTATGTGTCTGAGTGTGTACGTGTGGTCCACGGTGAGCTCTTACACAGTTACCCTGTTAAGGTCGACTGGCCCCTTTGTGACTTTCAGTGTAAAGCACAAACCCTTGATTACCATGCAACTAACCACAGACGGCACGTTGTGGAACAATACGCGGTTTCTCCTCCAGCTGGAAAATTTGAGGAATCTCAAAAATGGTGCTCCGACATTATCGCTTTTCAATAGCGCAGGAAAAATGATCACCACAAAATGGAATCGGGTTACAAGAGCACGAGCCACTCCAGGTGAAGACAAACTATTGTTTTCAGTCCATTTACCTGAGTGTTCAACTGTCATTAGATTGCGGTGGGCTGGTAGTCCATTCAGCCCGGGTGATGGATCTTCCCAGCCCATCTCAATGAGCGTCGGGCTGCGCCTCAGATCAGCAGAGTTAATAGCGTTACATCTAGCTGGTGGTGGGCCAATGCATCTCCGTCAATCCTCCCCGCTGACGGAGCGCTGGGGCCCCGGGCCCTCCCGGCTACGTGTGCCAGCGATCTGTGGCGTTTGTCTTGTGAATATTCCAATTACAGTGCGTGCCTGACCTTTTGAGTGAGCTGAGCTGGGGTAGAGTTATCTTCCCTCCTGACACACGGCACCTATCAGTCAACGTTTCAGTGAGAGAGACAGATCTGTTCTAAGGGTTTCAGGCTGATTACAAAGAGCTATGGATTGTTGCACACACCCCTAGACGTGCGGCGATTAAGATGCATTCAATGCGCAGATAAACATACGTGTTCACTCAAACACGTCGGCTCTGTGTATTCACATGCCATGTGTATCTGCTATAATCAGCCGGCTAACTGCCTGACTACACTCGCTCCCGTAAACAAACCCTTTGACGGGCCTATAATGCTTTTTACGAGGTTTATTTCGCAAACCTAGCGTGAACAAAGTCATACTTTTGTAGTTCCCTCCCCCTCCCAACAGCTAATCTACATCTTTCATTGAATCAAGAATGGAAATGGCCAAGAAATGCTTCTTTTTCAATTTCATGCTGAGGTAGCTCAACTTAGTGGATGTAATTTCTCCTAACAAGAAAATTCATCACAATGTCGTTCACTTAGTTCGACCATGAGAGAAATCCCCCTCCTTGTCTCACTTTTTTTTTTTCTTCTCTTTTCTACGGTTTGATGAACATCCCTAAAGCATCATCACTCCCTTCATAACATGGAAGTGAGTATGATCTACATCAAAAGAAATAACAGAGGTCATATATAAGAACATGCATGTCTGGAACTGTAAACCACAACTTGTATACACAAGATGAAGTATATCACATATAATTATAAAAGAGATATAAAATAAGACTAGATGAGCCACATATCAAAACAGACAAAATCAAGCAGTTAAGCAAGTCAACTACAATACTAAGCTTTGCGTATTGGTTTACAGTATCTGATCATATTGCTGTTGCCAATGTTTTATAAAACCTCTCAATCATGGTAAAAATCACAGCTAATTGCTTTAGTAGCAACTTCTGCTAAGCTAATCCGAGACAAGCACCCTATGTCGCCACACAACTGAGAAAATACCTAGCGGGCAAATTCATGCATCAAATAACTCCTGTTAAATACTTCTAGCAATAACAATCACATTTCAATTGAAATGGAGTAGCATTGGAAGATTTAAGCGTGAAAGCAATATCAGCTTAGCGTCAAATCAAGCATGAAGCCTCACACACAACCTTAATTCATGTTTTGCATACGACGACAGCATTTCCTTATCGCCACGTTCGCACAATGTGGCGTATGCCGCTAGTTTGCGTTTTTTTTTTGCATGCTAACACTCTCAGTGGTTTTCTGGCTCATGATGGAGATGTTTGGGTCGAAATGACAGCGACGGAGAGGGGATATAGCATCGATCCTACACTTTAAAGATAAAAAATGTCCCGGACGAGCCCCCAGAAATAACACCCACTGAGAAAGCCTGCAAGCCTGGGCTAAGTGACATGTGCGTGCATTTGAAAAGCCTCTTGTGTATTTGCGAGCTGAGGCTGGGCTTATTTACAGCATTTGTTGAAAAGCCCTGAAGAGCCGCAAGCTGAGAGGGTCTCTTACATATGTATTCAGTGTCTGGGGGCAGTGAGCTATGAGCCAGGCCAGACGCCACTCATATGATCTCTCTCCCGCTCGCTCTCTTCCAGCATTATGGAATTCAAATATTCAAGTGGAAGAGTGGCAACATCTGACTACCTTGTGCATAGTAAATAGAAAGAGGAAAAGAGGGAGGAACGGGGGGAGAGAACAGCTCTAGCAATCGTAGCCCTCAACCTCCTTAACCAGATTTACATCATTTTAATATTTGTTCCGGAAAACCTTCACATACAAACATCCCCAGGCAGGCGTTTCACAGGCTGATTTGTTACTATTCATGGATAAACCGGAGAGAAACTGTAATACTAGACATGCTTGTTAAATTCACAAGGCTCCAAAGCTGCCTTCTAGAAAATCCTGCCTCTTGGTTGTCAGCTTAAGACGCCGGGCATCTGCATATGTGAGCTTTTTAAGCTCTGTTAAATGGTTTGTGGTGTCATAGGCTGTCAGAGATATTGGGAGGATGAGGTTCAGGATGCTCCAGTTTCCTCGCCATGTTTTTATTGCGTTTGAGTTCAGGGCGACTCTAAAAGACTGCTCGCTCTCGGGGGCCTTGCTCTAAATCACCTGCTTCGAGAAATACAGAATTCGGTTCGTCGATCAAGGTTTGGGAAAAGAACTGCACTACCCATAAGCACCTGCTCCACAGTCTTAAAACAGTGGTTTGATTGCGTAATCCAGAGCAAAATTACGTCACTTTTGTCTCCTGTGGAGCCTTCTGCCCTGAGGGCCGTTATAGATTTCAGTGCCGTTAATTTCCGCAGGCAGGGCTTTTAGAAAACATCAAAACACCAGGAAATGAGATGTGAAGTGGTCATTGATCTTGACTGGCCGACTGCTGGAGTTTTATTTACACACAGAGGTTAAACGTAATTGCTAAACACAAGAGACTGGTCAGAGTCGTGGCCTAATGGTTAGCCCATCCGCTAACACATTGAGCCGAGAACAAGGAGAGTCTGAATCAGGCAAATGTCATAACATTTCCCAATATCCCACTCCACCATTCAATCAATAAAGTGGTATCAAATTAAATAAAACAAATTTTTTTTTCAAAAAGTATAAATTAAAAAAGGGATATTTATAAGAGTATAGAATAACATGCATAAAGAGTGTAAATATTTAAGTAAAATAAAAATTCTTAAGTATAAATATACAAAGCTGTAAAATAATGTATTAATACTTAATAAAATAAAATAAAATAAAATAAACAAAAGCAGATGGACTACATAAGCACTGGTAAGGTAAAAGGGCACCTTTGCAATATATAAATATTTCTGTTACAAAAAAAAAAAACCCTCTCCCTTGCTGCCTAAATGTGCAAACGTGGCTCATTT